>JAKSZP010008553.1:0-43794 GCA_022478985.1 Massospora cicadina | reverse complement strand
TTTCACAATCAATTGGCAGTACATACCAAGGCGATTCATACCACTAATTAGTAATTAATTTGATCAAAAACTTGACTGACAAAAAAAACTAATTTTGACATAGACCAACGAAGCCCACGTGGTTGAGTTTTAAGTCAAAACTTAAAGTTAAGTCTGACCTAACCAACAAAGCCCTCAAGCACATGTCATCATAGTTGAATATTAATAAGTGAAATTTCAGGCCGCGAATCCCAAGCTTTGCATAAGCTTAGGATATTCCTGATCCATAATCACTGATATCTGATATGATCCATAATAAATTAAGCATGTTAACATTATTATATCCCTATCAAATATCCAATGATTAGGTCCAGTCAATTACTCTACAGTATGGACACACTGGGTGGATCAGATCACTATGGCAATGAGCTGGTCAGCGTCACTGGCAGTGTTAATAATCTCAAAACCCCTCTACTCTTGTTGGAGATAAGTTTGACAGGGGATCCTAGCCCAATCCGCTTTCTCCAGGTTCAATTGGTCATGTACCTCTACTTCAACATAGCTTCTAAGATATAGTGACTGACATCATTACAATCCCCTTCAGATTTGTCGTCAGAGTGTTTCTCAATGCACTTCAAGGATTCCATTGGTTGGGAGGTAAGGTAAGGGCTTCCCATGTTGCAGGGGAGGTCCTGGGGGCGCTCAATTACTTGGGTAACTTTTTTAGGAGACTCTGTAATAGTTATGACTCTACCTATAGTCTTTGATGCAAGGGGTTGGGCTGCCCCATGGCTACAGGTTCTGAGCTAGAGATGGGCAGAGGTGATGCTGAGGGGAATAGAGATATTACCTTGGCAGGACGTAACAATAGAGGCTCTTTAGAAGGCCTCTCTACTGAAGGAGAAGAACAAAGAAAAGTGATAGCTAACTTTATCAGCTGCACTTGGGGAGCTGCTGATGGAGGGGAGTGTTGCTCCATCATTTCTAGTATCCTCTGCCTATCTTTACCTGAAGAGGAGCATCTTGTTGCATCATCTTCATGGGATAAGATTTACTAAGGGAGACAGTCATAGAAGAGGATGGATGTGTTATAGTAGATTCTCACCTCAGAGCTCTTTGCGTAGTATCACTTTCATAATAGTGTGCCACTGCTAACAAGGCCTCCTTAATATCCCATATATTTTTAAGGAGAGCTTGACTTAAGAAATATGCAGCGCCAAAGAGGGATGAGATGTTAAACCAGCCAAAATAGAAGCAATGGCGTCATCTAAGGGGTAGCATTTTTGCCAGCAACAAAGGTTGAGCTTCAATATAAATTTACTCAACAAAAGAGAGGATTGATTCTCCCTCTTGTAGGCTAAAGCACATAAAGGTATTTTTTTGCCTTTGTAAGCTTTGTGTGGAGCCAAATTCCTCATTAAGCGCTTGCTTGACCTCCGCCAGGTGTTGAGGTTGACCATGTTAGGAGCCATTATTCCTTGAGCCATATCAGACAATCTCTTTCTCAACTTAAGAAAAAGAATGTTAGAGGTACTAGTGCCCCCAAATCAGCTACCATGATTGGACCATCATCTGCCTGATCTTCAAATAATATTGTGGTTATCAACAATATGAGTATCCATGGTGAAAAGACCTTGGCGGATTCTTGGTGGAATCCTAACTATCAGAAAAATATGGTTTATAACAAAAAACGGCTTAAAAAGGTAATAACTAATAATAGGATTACTCTGACTTCTCAGCTGAATTTGGGGTGTTCGTTACCACATGGTTTTGATCATCTCTGAGGTGAGAAGATATTACTTGATGATGACAGGGTGCAAATTAACCAATTATTACCACTTGAGTCTGACCACCGCCGAGGTGAGAAGATTTTACTCGATGATGATAGGGTGCAAATTAGCCAATCATTACCACATGAGTCTGACCACCATCAAGGTGAGAAGATTTTACTCAATGAAGATAGGATGCAAATTAACCAATCATTACCACATGAGTCTGACCACCGCCAAGGTGAGAAGATTTTACTTGCTGGTGATTAAATACAATTCATCAAATCATTACCATACAGGTCAGTTTTGCCTCAAAATATTTATCTTTGATCTGATAGGCTAAAAGCCTATATTTCCTAATTTGGATGACTCAGCTTTATATACTTTTTCCTTAAATACCCATGGTCTCGAAATTCAAACTAGTTTAAATATAAAATACTAATATTGAGAAAAGGACCTTTTTTGGTTTGGCCCTGCTTAAACAATAAAAAACATAAAAAGAAACTTTAACAAAGCGTTATTTATTACTTTTATTTATGAAGTAAATTTCTCATTTTAACAAAGAATTTTTGGCATCTGTTGGTGGATCCCACAAGCCATATGACTCAAGCAGGATAGTATGTACCTGAGTTTTTCTGGTCAGTCGCTCCTTCAATCACTGATTTATAAACATACAGGAAAGATGCAATACTTCCCTTACCATGTGTATACTTATCTCAGAGAGGGGGTTTATGGATGGTAGGAGAGGCACCATAAAACCCTTGGGAAGAGTGCTGCTCAAGCTTTTTAAGGTGAGACAAAGTACTAGCTAGCTGTTGTTCTCAATCAGCTAACTTAGATTCTGATGCAGTTGTTATGTGTTAACAGGAGATTCATGGTGTACAGGGCCCCCTGTAGTGAGCACCACTTGTTGGATTTTAGGCTTTTTACTGCTCGCTGGTGCATTAGTCACCTAAATTTCACCAATTTATTGCAGAAGTTACAATCTCTATTTCTGATTTAAATAGTTTATAGGGGGTTTTCCAACAATTTAATGTTAAAAAGAAAACTTAAACGACAGTGATAAGTTGCTTTTTATAAATTTTTTATTTGGTGATGTGGGGGTAAGAAAAGATAACCCTCTCAATATCTAGCAGCTTAGTATTTAAACTATATCAAGGTTTGAAGGGAAATTGATTTGAAGCTTGGATAACTTAGTAATGCCCAAATAAGGGGATGTAGGGATTTTACCTATCAGATTGCTGTAAACTTGCCTCAAATTGACAGAACAATTGATGGAAAGTTGATTGCAGGTATGATATGTCCATGAGGCTACAATTTTATAAATTTTACCCAATCATTGGGTGCAAAAATGATTTCACCTTGCAGGACCCCTTCCAACATTATAAAAGTGGCCAGTCTCCGCAGTGTTGGTTGTACCACATTTGATGTAAGAGGGGGAAGGACCTCATAATGGCTCCCTGAACTCAGCCAAAAATTTGGTGCAATCCAACTGCCTAAACTCATGGTTTTCGCCAAAGTATTAATAGAAGTGTTACCATAATTTCAGGGGTTCCACCAGGAATCAACTAGGATCTTTTGGTTGATTTTATTGTCAAGTTCATTCAAAATGCTCTTTTTACAATATCAGATTTGCAATTATCTGATACTTGTAAAAAAGATAAGATGAGAGTTCAGAAAGTTTACCTTCAATGAATTATAAACCTAACTTATTGTATATATCTTCTCAGAAGTTCATTAGCAACTATATTGTAATTCTCATCTATTTGATTTTCCAAATTATTGTAATACCGCAAATTTAAAGGCTTCCCAAGCTGCTTTCTATTTCCCTTCAATAACCTTACTAAAGGTTTCATCCTCAAGCAGTTATAAGATTTTCAAGATAACAAAGATTCCTCTTTGATCTTAGCATTGTGTGAGGTCAGAATTATGCCTTAAAATATTTAAAAGCTTTTTATTTTTATTAATCTTTTACACTAAATTCTTAATCAGTTCAAACTTTACGTGCAAAGGTGATATAAACGAATATATAAATTAGGTCAAGGATTATATAGGTTATAAATATGGCTTTTGTATCTGTTGGGATTCTCCCTGGATTAGGTGAAAGCCTTGTCCAGGGGGAAAATCGATATAATTATCCAAAGGGCATATTTTGCAGATGGCCCAATAATTTGAGAACAGAGTTCTATTCAACCAGAATACCAAATTTGGGGCTTTGCCCAAATTATGCTGAATTTGGTAAAATGTACATTTCCTATTCATTATCTAATCTATATCCACTCTTTATCTATTCCCACATATCCTAGTATTGGGACTTTCCTACAGGTCCCATGACACTACCCTTAAATATCCTTATTCCTATCCTTATAACCCCTATTCCTATCCTTATATTTTAAAGCACTATAAAAGTGCTAGATTGTTCTAAATAAAATACTTCTCCCCTAAACTCTTATTTTATTTTACTTAACCTTTATGAAAACCATCTCGTTCAAGGCTGTTAACTTTGAAGCCCGGCCTTCAGATGATCATGCCACCAATGATTTATCCCTGGCAGTCCAACAAAATGGTGCTCCCTGCCAGGTCGCTTCTGAGTTGCACCATGAGGATATAGCCTCAACCTTGGATGAAAAGAGTTTTTAATCTTCAGTAGGTACTCCAGACCCTGACCTTTTGGCATACCTACACTGGAATGGCTGAGATGCAATCACTGTGGGAAATGATTTTACCAAAAAGAGCTTTATGTGTCCTAGAAGAGAAGATCATGTACGCTAAAAACACCAGGCCAACTCAAGCCCTTAATCAATTTAGTGAATATTCCTATAATTAATTAAAACAGATGAAAAAGAGCAATATAGCCAATATCATAAAGTCAAGAGATTGAAAAAGGCAATACTTTATTATATACAGGAAGCAAAATTTACTAAGGAAGAATGGGACATTGACTGAAAAGAAGCTTGGGAAAATATCACACAGAGAAATGACTATGGGCCTATAGGATGGGTTTCCCATTATGAGGAGAACCTCCTTAAATTTCTCACTAAAGTGAAGCATTATAAAAAGAAATTGACCAAATTGATGATTATACTCCAGTCAAAGAGTGAATATCAAACAAATTTTTAATCTCAGAATTTAAAAACCACAAATGATTTTAATACTAATAATAACATATATTTAGGCAACCAAAAATCCATTCCCCACAATGACGTCAAATCCCAGTCTGATTTAGTGAAAGAAATCAGAACATATTTTATTGAGTGTTCATAATTAAAAGTGCCAAACATCAATTCAGAAAAGCATCATCTGAGCAATTGGACCAATCAAGTTGGGCCAACAAGTTGAGAATTAGCTTCTGAATTTGATGCAGGCAGCAAGCTGAAGGAATTTTTGGGAAGCACCAAAAGCAATCGGTGCAACAATGCGCTTCAAACACTAGGCCAAATACCTGGGACTCACCTTTAAACCATTGAAAATAAGCTCGATGACTCATTTCTTGTAACACTACCACTTTCTGACTTCAACGGCGCCCCTCCAAAAATTGGACTAGATATTACTAAATTAAAGTATCAAAATTACCTGGTTTAGCTCTCAGATTTGGATAGTGCCGATCCCACCAAAAACGAGAGTCCTGAAAAAATGAAGCTCACTAGCTTCTTTCCAACTATCCTTCCACTTTCTAACTTCAATAGCGCCCCTCCAAAAATTGGACCAGATATTATTAAGATGAACTCTAATCCCTATGAAAAAACAGGTCCTAAAAAAGTGAAGCTCAATAACACTTTTCCAAAAATCTTTCCGCTTTCTGACTTTGATGGTGCCCCTCCCAAAATTGGGCCACAAATTCCTAAAGCAAAAATTCTGGATTATCAGGTTTGGCCCTTAAATTTGGATATCAACGACCCCAAATAAAAATGAGAGCCAAGAAAAAGTGAAGCTCAGAAACTCCTTTTTGGCAATGCTACCGCTCTCCAACTTTGATGGCTCCCCTCCAGCGATCAGGCCTGACCTTACAAAGTTGATTGCCAATCCTGAAAAAACCTGCCAACTGCTGCCCAAGTCAGAGATGCAGCTTGTCTATTTTGGGCATGATGGGCTTTGCCACAAGGTGCTATGTGGCACATTTGCACCGCATCTGAAGTGGGTTAGCAAGGAGAACATGCACAAGAGCATGGATGTTCACTTTGAACTCCACCTCAACCTCGAAGCCAGCCCCCTTGAAAGACTAAGTACCATAGCTAGCAGCAGATCACATATTGAGGAATTTGAACCCACCTTCAAAGATCGATTTGAAGACTTTACCACTGAGGCCTACCTCCAAGAACATGCTGCAATCAACTGTTGGGGCAAAGAATTCTACTGGCAAGATCCTAGCATTGCCCTAATCCATAGCACCCCCGTTGTCTATATCTTTACCCTGATGATATTGGGGTGGCCTCATTATACACTGCCATCATCGCCAACCTGATCTGCATTATGCCTGAGTCTCAGTCCACTCCTGAGCTTGAGCCCTTCATTTACTTTTTCCCCCTGGTCACAATTTACTCCCCTAGGACAAGGCTTGGGGAGGGCGTTTTCAGGATTCTCCCTGGATTAGGTGAAAGCCTTGTCCAGCGGAAAAATCAATATAATTATCCAAAGGGCATATTTTGCAGATGGCCCAATAATTTGAGAACAGAGTTCTATTCAACTAGAATACCAAATTTGGGGCTTTGGCCAAATTATGCTGAATTTGGGAAAATGTACATTTCCTATTCATTATCTAATCTCTATCCACTCTTTATCTATTCCCACATATCCTAGTATTGGGACTTTCCTACAGGTCCCATGACACTACCCTTAAATATCCCTATTCCTATCCTTATAATCCCTATTCCTATCCTTATATTTTGAAGTACTATAATTAGTGCTAGATTGTTCTAAATAAAATACTTCTCCCCTAAACTCTTATTTTATTTTACTTAACTTTATGAAAACCATCTTGTCCAAGGCTGTTAACTTCAAAGCCCGGCCTTCAGATGATCATGCCACCAATGATCCCTCCCTGGTGGCCCAACAGTATCCATGAAAATGAATAAAGGTTTGTGCTTATTGTGTACATATATTACCTCTGAAGATTGAAAGTCTTAGAACATCAAGTATATCAATTTAATATAAATATGAACAGATAGGTTCTCTAGGTATAACAAATAAAGGTTATGTAAAATAATGGCTTCTATAGGAACAAAATTCTGATTACTCAGTGCTGACAAATTTTTGTTTGTAACAAAATTCAAAAAATAACAACTTTATAGTATTTCCCCTAGTCATAATATCTATTAAATAAATTTTTTATCTTGAGAGAATGAGAGCTAACTAAACATATTAAAAATATTCACCAGATTTCCATTTGCCAATCATCACCTACCCTTATTTACCTTTTCCTGAACATGTTAACCAAAACCCTTAGGCCCTATTGGATGAGGCTGACAAATCAGGTGTAAATGCCATGAGTGAGGAGGAAAAATCAGGTGAAAGCCCCATGGAGGGCTATGACTTGTCTAAATTTCTAAATTCTGATTTTGACAATCCTCTCCCACCCATATGTTATACCCCTAAACCCAAGACCATCCCCTTCCAAAGTGATCATCAGCTTGCCTTAGCAGCAGTAGACTCACCCCATAATCCCCTCCTCTGCAATGCAATGGCAAAATCTGCTTTATGAACTCTCATTCAGATTACATCTGCCTAACTTTCCCTCAGATTTTCCTGAAGAAGCATGGGAAGAAATCACCAAGTTGGCTTACACTGTCACTAACACTGCTGCCTACATTTCTAGCCTTTTGGCCTTTAACCTAAAAACTAAAATCACAAAGAAAAGTCTTGCCAACTTTATATTAATCCCAGATGCCTGCCTCCAAGCTGAACATCATCTTGCAGAATATGTAGAAGCTATCCTTCATGCTGATATTGTGGATCTCTCTCCTTTTATTAGTATCCTCAACCCACACCATGCTGATATCCCAACACCCTTGCTCATGGCTTATGTCTGCCTCTTTGATCATGTCACTAGTTTTATTGCTGCTGTGCCTGACATTGAGCTACCTGACCCTCCCTCCCCCTCTGCCATGTTGGGTTAGTGGTTCACCACTCCTTGCCTGGTTAGAGGTTTTTTTGTTTTTTTTGTTGCCCATTTGTTTTGGGCTTTATTGCTTTGTATCATTATCATCTGTCCCATGGTTGGCGTGCTTCAAATAAAATTTAAACATTATATTCATTTTTATATCAAAATGGATATAAATTGACTATGTTTGACTCAGAAAGAATTTGAGCGTAGACCAGTGTTTCAAGAATAGTTTGAGAGGAAATTTAATATTTATTACAGAAGGCTTAAGATTGATCTGGGGTTTGAAGAAAATTTGATGGACGATGACTTCAGCTTTAAGTTTCTATTTTAAAGAAGCTATAATTCTGTCTCATAGAAGTTTTCTCAATACAATGTTCATTATTTAAGAAAGTATCATATTTTCTTTTTCACTAAAATGGGTACTTTGTGAACCTGAATATCTGATAACATTTAGTCATCTAGTGATTTCTTAAGGTAGTTTAGAATGAATTGATTATGACCTCTTTGGGGTTACAAGCGATCAATGAAGGAGGTTTAGTTTGCATGCTACCAATTATTGAATCTTACTTATCACCAGCTAAGTCTAATAGTACTTCTTTGGGAAAAAGATTACAACTTATAAACTTTTGATATTGAGATTATTATAATATTGAGTGAATCGAGATGAGATTCAGAATGAGAAAGTAGTTTAATGAGAATATAACTTTGAAACCAATTACCAAAGATGTCATGGGTGATTTAATTATAACACCAAGCTGAATATTTCGCTTTAAAATGTATTTTAATCAATACAAAGAAACTTAGGAATGGCAACATAATATTAAGTTAAACCAATTTTGATGCAAATGATCATTGTGATGTTAATAAAGTTTAATTGTTGAGTGATGGTCAGTCAGGTGTATCCAATGGTTAGATGGGGAATCTAAGTAAGCTAAATATGTTTCATACAGAATGTACCTAGGCGGAAGAGGAGGGGTAATTTGATTATGACAATTCTAAGCAGGATTCTTAACTTTATCGCGTTTGTAGCCATTATAGCCATCAATGCAGTTGGTGTATTCCTTCTGCTTGGGGATGATGGAGAAATTGGATGGGATGCTTCATCTGGTGCGCTCTATTTGGACCCTTGGTCTTATATCATATGGGTGCTCATCTATCTTATGATGTTTCTATTCATCATCTATCTTCTGTTACCCTTTACATATAAGTACAAGTACATCAATTGAGGGATATTGCCATTTTTCCTGATTCAAGCCCTTGCCAATATTGGATGGATATTTGCCATGGCCTATGAACCAATTGGTTGTTGTTGGATTAATCTGATCTTCATCTGCCTATTATCAATTACTCTCTTTCTTATGTATACCTCAACTATGTCCATTGTAGACAGGGATCGACGTAGAGGCAAAGCTGGTAGCCACCATTGCCTCGACTATTTCTGAAAGGTTTTGGCTATCAGTGTAATCTCCATGGGTCCTTGTTATGGTCTTGTTAGCTCCTATAGCAGTTTGGCTGACCTTTCCATGGTATACTTCTTGGTGGCGGCTGGCACCTTTGCGGCAGTGGGGCTCATTACTTTGATTGTTCTGTTTGCAAAACTGGACATTGCTTTTGGGCTTACCGTGATTTGGGCCGCAATATGGTTAGCTTACACCCACATTTATAATCTTGACTCAAATGAGTTTGGGCGCCACCTTCCTGTATTCGTCAGCAGCTTAGTGGTTGGGGGTTTGGTTTTGATAGTGACAGTTTTTACCTTCATCAGATCTATCATCTTGGCTTTAAAGAGGAGAACTGCCGTTAATGAGGCAGCTGTTAAACAACTTTATGTTTGAATTAAATTGTAGATAAAGATATAGTTGTCTGGGACCATCTAGTACTAAAAAAAGATATAGTTGTCTGGCCTACACAGCCCATATATCCCTCTTAAATTTGGATACGGATTACTTAAGCTTCTGCCAAAAATGGACCATTGCTATTGGTAACCTTTTTGCTGCGCCAAACAAAATTAAAGCTTTAACGCTATGCCCTTAGTTTTATTTTTGCCAGCTTTTCTTTTCCCCAGAAGTTTCTATTTGTGACTGATCTCGTAAATCTGGTGAGCACAAGAGAATCTAACCAAATCTGCTAGTCACTCTGATGGCTGGTGTCGAATATACAATTTTTATATCCAAAAACTCGTGCTTTTCTAAAGCGTATCAAAGATGATTTAGTATAAAATTTCATATACAAAATACGGATATTTTCAATTCTTAAAGTCCATCAAAACTTTGTTACCTTCATTTATGGCTAAATTATAGCTTTATATTACTACAAGCATGTAGCCTCGGCTTTGCCAAATTTATTAATTCTATATGATAGTTATATAGATAGAAGATAGCTAATTTACCCTGGGTTGTTTGTGTTAGTTTATTGAATTCATAACACTTAGCATGAGGCACAAAGTCAAATTTTATTACACTCGTTGAAAATAAAAATGATTTTTACTGATTATTTTTTCACTTATGTTTGTTGATAGCCCGTTTTACCTAGCATTGCTTGTGAGTTTATAATTTACTAAATGCTACTAAATACTTATATTGGTAGATGGCCATTAATAAGTTTAGGAAGAAATAAATCTATCAAATCAATCAAAACTACTAACTACTCACTCAAAACCTAACTAAACCTATTGGATCAAACTTAAACTAACAAGTAGCTTGCCTCAAATAAATGATATATTTTTGGGGGAAAATCTTCCTTCAAAAAATCTCTAAAAAGTATAAAACAAATCGAGAATTTATTAATCTACTTAATAAAACACATTCACTGACTGACTGATGTACTGACTGCCATCTGAAACCTTCAAGTCTAATATTTTCAATCAATTTGGGCAAGTGGGTGAGAGTTGGCAAATATTGTCGATAATTCACCAAATTGCTCACCAAAACTAAATAAAAATCAGTTTAGGGTTTTAAGTACAAGTAAAGTTAGAATAATCAGCTCACCAGCCATGAGGGCAACAGTGAAGCTGTTAGTCTGAGTGGCTCGAGAATAGCGCTGGCACATCCTATAAGCTGTCAGTGTGAGCTTATCATCTGGTAAGCTTTAAATATTGTAGTGAAGCGTGGGTATCTGGATGATAGGTTTATATAATTTTAAAAAACCTGCCTAATTTGGTTCCCCTAATTATTAGATTACTTTTGGCAAGTTAAGTAAAAGTTGATTTAGTAGTTTGGAAGACATTACGTACACTATGATTTTAGATATAAAGATGTTTCAGGTAGCAGTTTTGTGTTATTTGATTGATTCAATAGGTTTATTTTGTTTGGCCGAGTGGTTGATGGCTTTTGGTCGAATCGATAGGACACAATTTAGATTTGAAGGTGATTAGTTATTGGTTGATTTGATAAGTTCAGTTAGGTTTAGCTGAGTGGTTGGTGGGTTTTGGTTGATTCGATTGAGCAATTAGATTTGGCTGAGTGGTTATTGTTTTACTATAATATAAAATCTAAATTAATAAATTTGAATATCTGAAATTCTATAGACACCGTAGCGAAGTACAGGTAATGAATGCTATTGGTAGAATAAATCAGTAATAATATCTTTTTCATTTTTAATCAAAAAAGCCACATTTTTCATAATTTTTCCAATAGATTATTATATTGTCATGGGAGATACATAAATGTGCCAAATTTCAAAGCTTTAGCTAGTCTGGAAGGTAAACTTGAAAAATTCTAATCAACCAAAAATCAAACTGCTCAGCCGTAACGATATACCAAATACCATGAAAATATATAGCACTTTCACTTCTTGCATATAAAATTTTTTATTTTATTATATAATTAAAAATCTGGCTTTGAGGTTTATATGGACCCCTTCCCATCCACCTGTATCCAAATTTTCAAGACTCTACATGTTGTAGTTTTGGCTGGGCATCATACACACATACACACTTACTTTATCTACTTAAAAAATTTTCACTGGCGTACTGACTGACATTTGAAACCTTCGAGTCTGATAGGGTCAATCTATTTGGGCGAGTGGATGAGAATTGACAAATATTATTGAATACTAGCTGATTTACCCGTGCTTTGCTACGGTGTCTATAAAATTTCAGATTTTCAATTTAAATTTTATTCGAGGTGGGCCGACCTGGGGACGATACCGCACCGATTAGGGAAGTGAAGAAAATGGGAAAGGAGCAGATTTTCAATTTATTAATTTAGATTTTATATTATAGATAAACAAAACTACTCAGCCAAATTTAATTACTCAATCGAATCAACCAAAAACCACCAACCACTCAGGTAAATCTAACTGGACTTATCAAAAAAACCAATAAATAATCATCCCTCAAAACAAAAACTGTCCTATCGATTCGAACAAAAGCCATCAACCACTCGGCCAAACCAAAAAACTGGGGTGTGGCTGTTTCGTGGACACGGCCGTGTGTTTTACGTGAATACTTGTACATAATGGGTAATATTTTCTTTGAGCATATTATATGTATGTCATAATCATTTTTGAACACTAAGAAGTCCTTTGGATTTCCATGTTTTATTTGTGATGGCAACATTTTCCTTTCGTCAGGTTCAGGAAAGAAATCAAGTAAACAAATAATTACTGTGTTATAACTTTATTAATGATAGGTCTGTGATACAAAAAGTACGAAACAAATGGCATACAGGATACATTGAGATTTCTGGTAAATGTTAAATCAATACATGTATTACCTAGCGTTGTTGGAGAAGTTTTGATGTAAGACAAATTAAACTCGCTGAGCATGAAGTCAGGCAATGAGCGAGCTTACAAGACATTGACATTGAAGTCTCCGACCATCATGATTGTTGTAGTGAGATCTGGCTCATATTCAGGTATAATCTTAACGATGTTTTTAGAATACTTTAACCGCGATCGTAACATACAGAGCTTAATTTCTGCTAACTCTGTGCACGGATGGCTGTACACACACCCAAGTATGAATTTGAAGATGCCATTGACTGTTACATTTACTAGGCAGACATCACCAACCTTTGGGTCTTTGATCTGAAAATTCATATTGGAAGTGTCAATGTTAACTCTGTTACAATCAGTGAAGCTATTGATGTAATATATGGTGACTCCACCGGCTACGCGACTTGATGATGATACTGCCACCAATGATGTAGTTGCAATTTGTCTGCGCTTAGCGGTGTTACAATATGATTTCAGATCAAATCCAGGCACCTGCACTAGCTTGAAATCTTCCATCCACGTCTCAATAATTGCCAAGTAATCAGATCAGTTGATTATGGAATCGGTAGAGATGTCTTCTGAGTGCACAATCAAGATTTTTGTATTAAGGGCGGTGATAAGTATAAGACAACACTGATCAGGAACATAATCACGAAACTTTTTTAATTGTGTGACTAGTGTCAGCAGCAGATGTTGGTCCAGTCGCTGGTACTCATCTCATATCTCTCTAACTTTAGGAGATGCCTGACCAAATCCATGATAAAACTTGAAATCATTTTGGGCATTGATAATATAAAGGCCATCTAACAATGTGACGCAATTCAAAGCCACATAAACTAGTTGGTTTTGCTGCAATTTGTCATATTGATACATGACTTTATTAAAAGTGCCTCCTTGAGATTTGTGTATCATGATCACATATGCTGGCATGATGAGAAACTGTTTTTGACTGCATTTGATTGTCAGACTGAATGATATGCTGACACTGCACATTGTTATTGGTATCCACTTGAAGTCAAAACCTCATGCTTGCAGATTACATGTGGCTTAGCTTTGAGTTGACATCGCTGGTCCATCATCTCAAGTGGGAATTCAATATATAGTCTGAGTCGCTGTTTGTGTGTAGCCATAGATTTTAGCATTTTATTATGTGCCTCTAACTCTGCAAAGTGCTCATCTTCACTGAGCAGCTCTATATTTTTTAACACACCAATCGCACCATTTGCTATGCCATCCTCAACATCAATGTTAGTCATAATCATGTAAGGGTAACCCACTGCAAGTGGGATCTTATAAGGCAGTCCACCCAACTCAACAACACTCATTTTGTGAAGCTTTTGTCAGTCTGTAGCAGCTTTGGTGTGATTCTTGTAGTTGATCAAAGTGTCATCAGTGATGCTGTATATCTCTGTCACACTAGCACTGCTGTTGTATGAGTCCACGCTGTGATTTTGATGATAAAAAATGCACAACGCCAAACAAGTTTGTATTGCACCACTGTTGGGTTCTGAATCGTGACTCAATGAGTTTAATTTCATCAACATCGAGTCACTATCTAAAGCCAACTTTAGTAAGTATAGCAGAGAATGTAGCGCTGCTTTACTACATTACTTGCTGTAGTGTATAGTAGTTTAACGATTGCCAGAGCGCGGCACCACCAATTATTTTGTGTGGGGCTCAGTAAATGGGTGTAGTGTTAACTGGTGGCAGTTGGAAAAAGTCACTGCAGAAGAAAACATTCATGCCACCAAACAGTTGATCATGCCACAGGTGATCTCCTGCAGATGTAAGTTGATCTTGTGTAACACATCTGATCTGATCATGCTAACCTTGTCAATTATCATGCATTATACACCAACAAACACTTTTCTGTAATTTTGCAGAATCTCTCGTGACATTGTGCCAGTCCAATGCAATTTGTGTAATTTTGAAAGCAGAATGCATGGTTACACCTTGGACATTGACAGTGGCTTTGCTAGTGGAGGCACATGCTATGAACGTGTTGGTCAAGTAGTTGTGTTGCACTGTGAAGCAATTGTATATTTTTATTCTGAGTTTCAGCACATAGGTCTTACCGCTACCAGCAGGGCCAGTGAAGAAAACCTGGATTGGTTCCAAGTTGAGTGTGTGTAAGCAATGTATTGCCTCCAGAAGTATCTCTCGTTGACCGGAGTTAGTGCTATACATCATGCAACAGAAGTCAGCTTTGGCCATTGCATTTGATTGCCGGTGAACTGTAGACACAGATGTCACCATAGTCACAGCATCAAAATCATCTGCATTCTCTACGCCGCCTTGCTGTACTATACTTTTCACAAACTCCTCACACTGATTGTGGGCACAAAATGGATCTTCATTGTCAAACTTTTTGCACATCTGCTGCAGTTCCTTGACCACACATTCAATATCAATGCTTGATTCATATTGTTTGTGCTTTTCCATGATCTCAGCCTCTCTGGCATTGTAAATCTTCATAAATGCATTATGGTCAATTATGTCAACTTCCTCACAGCAAAATGATAGATATAACGTGACCATCTCTCATTTGTGGTTCATAATATCATCAGTCTCATATGATTTGTGGCGTATAACCTTACAAAGGTCTCTTTTATGATATACAAATGAATGTGCATTAATGTCCTTTGTGTCATCCTCGTCATCTTCACTACACTCTTCATTATTGTCGTTGCCTTGGCATTTTCTCTTTTTGTTACTGACAGCCATATACAAAGAAACAAAGTCAGCCAAACATATTGACTCTAACTTTGTGGGCCTATCATCATAATTCTAAATCATTGTTTTGATACAGATGTCAGTGGTGTTCTTGTCTAACTGTTCTCTGTCCATCACAGCCTTACACTTATGAGCCTTCTATCTCTCATGCGGCCAAACAGTAGGAATGTAAACATCAATACTTGTTATACTCATTTATTGGCGAATCAAGTACCAGGCAGCCTCTTGCAATGACATCTCAACTGTGTTGAGTAACTTCAAGCTGAGTTTTTTCAATGACTGTAGATATTATTTCTCCAGGTATTCATTATGTAACTTTATTAGCTCATGATGTAGGTGGCTAATGCCTCGATTTGACTTGTTAATGTACTCAACTATATATAAGCTGCACAGCTGTACTCTTCAAGTATGACCTGCTTGTAGCTATTAGAGTCCAGTGTTTGTGTGATCCATGGATTGAAAGTGTTGGCATAAATCTCTGTGAAGTTGCATTTAAACATCAATGTTGGCTGACGTAACATAGACTGGATTGTATCCAAGTACTGTGCCTTCATTATATTGTTGTCAATATAGAACTAGCCAAGTGTGTCATAATGTTTTTTCTTTAGTAGCTTATGCAGTTTAGCTGCCTTTAGTTGGAAACCGCTGTGATGACTGTCATCTTTTGACATTGACAGTAGCACTTGTGTCTCACTCATTGGTCATTAGGGTATATTGAAAGGCATGTTGTTTCAACTTGTTTGGTACAAGTAAATGTATGTTGGTGAACTTGATTGTTATACTGATCACCTGGCAAGTCATCATGGCTAACAGAACACAGATCAGTGACCAGTTGAATGGTATTAGGGATACTTTTGGACACGGGCTCACGATAATCACAATGGAGCCACAAATTATGTGCGCATGTGGACTGCCACGGTGTTGAAATTTAATTTATTATAGGAAGTCCACAACACAATACTTTCCAAAGGGATTCATCTTACCCTTGGCTTGCAGCAACGCCATCACACAGTCTACTAATTTATTGAAATAGATGCAACACGTAATGAGATCCTTGTTGACCAAGTGACTGTGCATGGATCAAGCAAAATCTACTAGTGTATTGGTTACGCTTACATTGGTAAATGCATCACTCAACTCATGCAGTATCTTGAGAAGATTTGGCTAATGTGTTTCGTTGGCACACAAAGTAAGAAAATCAATGGTTTGCCCAGCTGGCGTATCATTGCAAAAAGATCCTTTTTACAATACATCCAATACTGCACAGAATTTGGTAAAGATTTAAGAAATGCAAGGTTATTATCTACACACTCATTGAGAAACGTATAATCTTTCAGCATTTTTCAAGGGATATTAGCAGTCTGTCATATGCATTAGAACATACTGTATATTCCTTCAATGACACACTCTGCATAATTTTCATAGCCATTTACAAAATGTGCTTGGGTGTGACACCATGGTGATCACTTCTTTGTATCTTGCTTGTTGCAATCATGAACTGGGTAATGCACACATCCAAGTTGAACTGCCTGCTGGTACCATAATATATTGTAGGAAACGATAATTCTTCAGTATACACGTCATAAATAAATGATCAGTGGTGTTGAATGCTGGCCTGGAGCAATTTCAAGACAATTTTCCCCATTCCACAGCATAGTGTGCTGCCTTACAAGTAGAACCTCTGACTCCAGTGCATTGCTGTCACACTGTAGATACTTGATCATATCATCACTGGCAGTATTGGCTGCCACACAACTGATTACTATGTTAGCATTAAACAAATCCGCTTTACTTTGATCTTGTTATGCTTATACAATGGTTGACCAAGTAAGAATAGTAACCAAGCTTTTACCATTGATTTTTTGACCACGCCACTCAGATACGTAGATTTATGTATCATGTTCTACTTGATGTTGACATAAAATGCATGATCGTCATCCAATTGATGTGGTAGCTGTTGCACCATTGTGTCCACATCAACAGGTACATTAATGACTTGTCCTATGATGCTGTAGCGGCCGTTGTAATGCAATTGATATATCTGCATGAATGGCAGATGTATTAATACTAGACGTTCACTGATTGGATCTAATGTGGGCAACCCATGTTGCTTAGGTGGATAAACAAATCCATTTGAATGTGACAACGTGGGCACTTTGTCTGAGTCCAGTAATTTCCTACATGTACCGCACAGTTTAAAGTCAGCCACTGCCTCTTCTGGGAAAGTATTACTAAGCAGTGGTAAGTGTTTTTCTTTGGTGGCTTAATAAGCGCAGAAACCATAGATGGTCACACACATCACACTTATGTCTGAATGGATTATTGACAAACTTAGTAGTGAAACGTGAACTAGCTGCTGCCCAATGTGTCTTCATAATTGGCAATCACACAATCAATGTCTATACAGTCTAGCGTTGATATAGAAGCGATTACATCATCCACTTGCATAGGCTTGGCCGCCTTGGCTGCAGATGTACTGGTGCCATCATTGATCCGCTCAGATGCCTTCATTTTTTATGTTTCCAGCACCACTTTACTCTGTTATATGGTGTTTTATGGGTATCACTGAATGCCTTCATTCTTTTACGTTCCCAGCACAACTTCACTCTATCATATGGTGTTTTATGGGTATCACTGGATTGCTCTTGAGAAGCTCTTTCCAACTGTATATGCTCTCTATTTTTGATTTTTACTTTTTAACAAGTATAGGCCAGCATTGCATTATTTATTTTAATTTTTGACATAATATGTGTCCTATGGCTGGGGGGTAAGTTTAAAGTATGAGATAATAACTGATGAGCCTAAATTATTATGGGTGTGGATTGTTTTTGCATAGGGTGACCAATAAAATTAACTAGATTTAAAATGAATTATTGTAAATAATCATTAAGTTTTTTATAGATTGATCAATTAAATCATCTAGATCTAAAATGAATTATTGTAGATGGCGATTAGTATTTTAGTATAGATTGACCAATTAAATCAACCAAATAAATAGAATGAGGTAATATAGGTAGTTATTTGGAAGTCTTCCATATAATTGACTGATAATATCAACTAAATAATAAAAACTATGAGTAAAAACTGCCAACCTTATACCTGAAACATTGGACTAATCAAGTCAACTGAAAGATTATATTTATAATTTCATAAAAATTTGTGTCAAGTTTATCTGAGATTGGTAAAAAATTTAGGATTAGGTGTTGAGAAAATGCATTTATAATGATTTATTTATAAGATGATTTCCTAAACCACCACAACTAAAATGCTACCTAACCTATATATAAAAACAAAATCCTGGATCCTTTAGCTATCAAGTGATGGAATTAAATTTTGGATGTAGATTATAGATATATAGCTGCAACACAAACTGTATCTCCCAGTTTTATTATCATCAGTTTTCTGAATTGCCTCCCAATATGGAAGCAAATTTAAAGACGTATTTACATCAATAACCTATCAAATCAATCAAGTAACACCAAACTGCTATCTGAAACATCTTTATACTTAAAATCATTGAGTATGTGACATATCCTCCAAACTACTAAATCAACTTTTAATTAACTTTCCAAAAGTATTTTATTAATTAGGTGAACCAAATTAGGCAGATTTTAAAATATATAAACATAACATCCAGATACCAATGATTTTCTAAAGTATTTAAAGTTTATCAGATGATAGGCTCACATTGCAGCCTATAGGCTGTGCCAGCACTACTCTCAAGCCACTTTAATACCAGCTTTGCTGTTGTCCTCATGGCTGGTGAGCTGATTATTCTAACTTTACTTTTACTTAAACCCTTAACTTATTTTTATTTAGTTTTGGGTGAGCAATTTGGTGAATTATTAAATGATATTTGCCAATTCTCACTCACTTGCTAAAGTAGATTGAACCCATCAGGCTCAATAAAATTCAAATTTAATCTTATTCGCCATTTTCACCCACTCACCCAAATAGATTGACCCTATCAGACTCACAAGGTTTAAGATGTCATTCAGTAAGTCAGAAAGTTGGTTTTTTTATAAAGTAGATTACTTCATTAAAGGATCATTTTATTTCTATCTAGAGTTTATAAAATTATGATTGTGGGATAAATTTACTTTTGGTAAAAAATATTAGAATCAATTGTCAATTTTATATGTTAAATTTAAATTAAACTCTAAATCAAAAACCTAATTGATTTTAAAAAAACCTCCTCTAGCATAATCAGCTCAGCTTTTGGCTCTAAACAAAATTTTATAAAGGTCAGTTGTTCTAATCATGGTGCAATCATTTCTATCTATATATAAAAAGAAATTCCACAGATTGACTCATCACAAATTCTCCAGAATAAAACAACCTAGAAACTTGAAATTTGATATATATGTTACTTATATGATGTAGGTGAGCGCTAAGAAAGAATTTTTAAAGATTAAAAGTAAATAAAATTTTTTGTATAACAAGTGAATATTCTGTATGTTTTTAATGGTATTTGCTATATTTTTATAGTTTAAATTTAAATTTATTGCGGGGAAGGC
Organism: Massospora cicadina; assembly: GCA_022478985.1. Classification (NCBI taxonomy): domain Eukaryota; kingdom Fungi; phylum Entomophthoromycota; class Entomophthoromycetes; order Entomophthorales; family Entomophthoraceae; genus Massospora; species Massospora cicadina. The sequence continues at coordinate 23,980 of JAKSZP010008553.1, read as the reverse complement.
CAACCATGGGTTGGGCACTTCCAAATATGACTCAGGAAAGATAAACTTAGTACCAGGGGAGGCACCCCAGAAAAGCGATGCTATCTCTTGTTGCCAGCGGGAACGCCACTTATGGGGAGGAGGAGGGAACGTGTGAAGGGGCCGTAGCCACTATTGAGCACGTGTGGAGGAAGGGGTCTGATTTGATGAACCAGACTGGGAACCAGGAGGAGACCAGCTGTCAGCAACGCGGTGGGAGATATCCAAACATCCACGCTTGAAAGTGGTCCACCAAATGAGACCAGAATCTGTGGACAGCTTCTGGGAGGGTGGGGATGGAGCCAGCGATGGCATCCAAGACAATCGTGTGGATAGTCCACATGGCGATTGCAACCACCAGAGCACAGAGGGAGGGTGGAAGGGGGAGGCCATTGATGAAGCAAACATATCTCTTGACAGACTGAAGGGATGCGTTTGATCCTGGCCTAGCAGACGTTGGACTTCGCGCCATATCAATTTAGAGGTGGGGCACTTCTCCAGGCGGTGGAACAGCGTTCCATACTGGCCACACACAACACAGGATGAGTGTAAAGCGTTAGAGCGCTCAGCTGTACGATACACCCACCTCAGGCAGTGCCACACATGGGAGCGGACTTGAGGCTGCAACAGAGGATGAAGTGCGTATTTCCAGATAGTCTTTTGGGTTTCAGTGGAATAAGGGATGTCCATCATGTCCAGGTAGTCCACCCTGGATAGGACTTGGGGTTGAATGGGGATCACGCCATCATGGATGGGTAGCCCCTGTACCTCTTGTGTGAACTGTGGAGAGGGGCGGCCTCTTTGGGTTGTATTTCCACTAATACAAATTCTCCACTCTGCGCTTCACATGGAGAGTAGGATTTGTTTGTAGTGGGTTTTAGTCCCGTGAGGACCTGTGACCGATGTGTGTGATGCGAGGTATTTCATCAGGGAGTGGGGGTTTGATGGATTGTTGAGGCCCAAGGCTCAGGAGAAGTTGTAGCAGGCCACGCGGGACCAGTGTTGGGATGGGAGTGTAGGAGCGGTGATGGCCGCGATCCAGGTGCCCAGGATCTTGGCAGCATGGGATTTGAAGTCAAGCAGGCCCATGCCACCTTGATGATGAGGGCCAAACATGACCTCTAGCCGTACTGGTGGAGGGCGGCCTGACCAAAGCCATCCTTGCAGCAAAGCATACAGGGATTTGAAGAAGCTTGGGGAGAAGGGGATGGCGTGGGCTCCGAACCAGACTTTGGATAGGAGCATAGAGTTGGCAAGAACAACCCTGCCAGTGAGGGTAGTAGGGTGGGCTCTGAGAGAGGCAATTTGCTTCGTCACGTTGTCCAGTATATGGCACTCCATTACTGCTGACGCATACCCGCCTGCCTCCATCCACACGCCCAGATGGCGCACCAGTCCTATGGTAGGACGTGGCACGAAGGGGAGCACCAGTGGAGCGGTGTGTGTTGAGTTAGTAAGGCGTGGACGTGGGTGAGCAGATGGGCTGGGTTGGGAACTACTTGCTGGGGCCCAGCAGTTCTGAAACTGACCAAGGAGGATGATTTCGGTTTTGGAGGCGTTCAGTGCCACATTGCTTACCTGGGAATATTCCTGGATGAGGTCTTCAAGCGCGCGTGCATCCTTGTTATTAGACACCCCCACCACGCAATCATCTGCAAATGCCATCATCTTGACTGGGGTTTGGCCTGGCACATGGACCCCAGTGAGGTGGGCATTCACATTTCGCAGCAGTGGGTCAAGGCTGAAGTTATATAAGAGTGGGCTGAGGGGGTCCCCTTGTCGCAGGCCCCTTTGAGGGCGGACTACTTCTGTTAGGAAGCCAGGGCCACGCACTGCCATTGTCGCAGATTCCGTGAGCAGCATCACCCAGTTTATGAAGCGGGGGGTAGGCGGAATTGATGGAGGCAGGCCCTAAGGTATTCCCAGTTTACTCTATCATAGGCCTTTTGTTGGTACAAGAATACAAGTGCCCCAGAGGCTGTGGACTGACACACATTAGCCACAGAGTGCACGTTATCCCAAATTGACCTTCTGGGGATGAAACTGAATTGTTCTGGGGAGATGGTGGCAGATGCTACAGTCCCTAAACGGTTAGCCATGATTTTTGTTAAAATTTTGGTGTCTGTGTTTGTTAGAGAAATGGGGCGCCAGTTGGCTAAGTCAAGCTTATCCCCTTTCTTGAAGAGTGTGACAGTAAAGGCCTCATGTCCTCCTGGTAGGAGGCGGGTTTCCAACAGGCTTTGGTTGAGTGAGGCTAGCAGCAATGGGGATTATATTTAAAATATTTTTTGTAGAACTCATATGTAATGCTATCTGGGCCTGGGCATTTTCAGTTTGGCGCACCGCAAATGGCTGTCCATAATTCATTTGGAGTAATTAAATTCATTTTTTCTGGGTATCAGAAAATGGTGCAGATATGAGCTCAGTTGAGAAATTCTGCCATTTTGGCTGGTTGTATTGGTTCATCTCGGTATAACTCGGAGTAATATCTTTGCATTTCAATTGCCACTTCAGCTGGTGTGTCCGCAAGGGAATTATCCATTCTTTGCACCTGTGTGCAGGCCACGCTCTGGCGTGGTGTGAAATTTTTTTTAAAGAAGTATGCGGTGCACTTGTCGCCTTTAGTGATGCATGTGGCCCTGTATTAGACACAAACACAATGTTTGTGTTGCCTTTCAAGTGCGTTGAGGTGGGTGGCTACCTCCGCCCACTACTGGCCCCATGCAGGGCTGTATCCTGTGGCTGGAATGTTGGACTCCAAGTGGGCCAATTCTGCCAGTGTGCGCGAGATAACCATTGATGTGGCTTGTGAGCATCTGGAGGAGAGATGGCAATAGTGGCAGATGGTGTCCTCTTTATTAGTTGCCCATGTGGAAATGGGGTCCGCGCAAAATGGTGCAACAAACGATTTCGCCAAAGTTGCCTCTTCCACCCACGTGGAAAATCCTGGCGACGCGAGCTTGGGGGGGCAGATTTTACACCAATGTGGGGCCTAAGCAACTGTGACAGGTAAGTGGTATGTTATTGAGACCAGTTGGTGGTCAGAGAATTCCATTTTCGTTGTTTTGAAGTGGGAGATGTGGGGTTGGAATTTCGCCGATGTTAGAATAAGGTTGATGTGGGTCATGGACCTTAATTGGCCTTTGTGGACGTGGGGACGCTTCATGTTTTTGAGCAGTGGGGCATGTCGCGGCAGTGCATCCATTAACCCAAGGGTGGCTTTTAGAACGCGTAGTTCTACGTGACCCTGTGGGGCATAGGGTGAGGGCGGCCACCGGTCCATTGGTGAGGTTAGCCAACAGTTCATGTCACCAACTAGGAAATAATTGGGGGGTAGCGGGAGGGATTTGATCATTGAGAAAAATTCCTGACGCTCGTGTGCACCATTTGGGGTGTAAATGTTGACGATTGTGTGTGCAACGTCAGCCCACAAGAAGGTGACAACGAGCACTCGTCCATTTAGGAATGTTTCTGAGGATGTGAATTTGAAAAATTATTTTTCTGAATTAGCACCCCACAGTGCTTCAACCAAAAGGATAGGGATGGTAGGAGCATTGTTTTCCAAGCTTCCTTGGAACCTCGTGGACAGTGGGATTCCTGGATGGCCAGGATATCCACAGGTAAATTGTTTTGTAAAAAATCTAGTTTCCTAGCCCAGGATGGGGAGGCCTTGAGTCTGGCGATATTCAGCATCCCTAGAGTGAAGGTTTCCCCCATCGCACCTTAGGTGCAAGGGGGTGGGCCCCTGGGCCCACCAGCCTCTTCAAGGTCCCCACGGGCTTTCACAGCAGCGTGGGTGTTAGCAGCAACGCTATTGGGGTTTTGTTAATCTTTGTGGAAAGAGTCGCGTTGGCTTTGGCCTTTGTTTTTTGTTTTCCCGACGTTGGACGAATTTTTTGCAGTGTGGATAAGTTCTGTGCACCGTTGAGCAGGGCAAAATTTTTTTTCAGTTGGGATAGGTCCCAAGTCAGTTTTGACTGGAGCTTGGGTGCAGCAATTGGGTGAGATCAAATCTCCCATCAGATCCTTGGATTGAGTGGCCCACTCAGCATGGGCCTCCCAATCTGATTGGGTGATGGATTCCCAAGTTGCTTCCACCGCGAAGGTCTCCATATCCTCCTGGCGTTGTGAGTGTGGGATGGTGGTGGTGGCCTTGGCCGCTTCCTTGGCCGCAGCCCTATGGGCCTGCTTGGCCTTATTCCGCTCCTGCAGGGAGATGGGCTTTACCAATAGGTAGCAGCCTTGTGCTCCCCACGGGAAAGCCTCCTTGGTGCTTGCGGTTGGTTTGTAGTGCGCCTCTCCGCTGGCCATGGCCGCTGAGGGGTGCTCTTAGAATGTGACGCCCTCCTTGATGGGGCATGCATGCGCCTTATGGCCAAATGTGTCACAGTGGGTGCAAATGGGGGGCGTGCTGTCCACGGTTACCTGGAATGGGTGGGTGGTATGCCCTGTGATATCAATAAAGGTGGAGTGTGGGATCTGGGTTAGGTCCTTCACGATCTCCTCAGTTGGGGTCAGAACTGCGATGGCTTTGCCGGTGCACAGGTGTGGCATCAGCATGAAACATTGCATTTCAATAGATTATATTTCGCCATATATGGCGAGACCATCTTTCAGGTGCCGCTCCAAAATGTCACATTTTACCGTAGTAGGCAAAAAGTCTAATGTGATGAAAATTTGGTTTGATTTTGTCCATCTGGTGCATTTGGTTTTGACGACCCATTGCCCTTTGGGGAGGTTGACCACTATGCGCACTGCTGCAGCCTCATCTGCTGCTATTTTGCTTTCAAAACCTAGGTCCAGCCAACAGCGCGACATGGAGTGAGGTGCAACATACACCACGGTTGGGAAAATTTTGTGTACATCTTCACAAAATTTTTCCCATAAGGCCATTTTTTGGATGTCCAGATACACACAGACTCCGAATTCCACTGACAAAAGTGGCTGGGAATGTGGCGTGTTGATGTACTGGTTGCATCTTGCTTGCCATGTGAGTATCTCTGGGAAAATTATGACCACCAGTTTTTTGAGGTTTTTTTCTATTCCACCAGATTCTCTGGGGCGTTTTCAAATGTTAGAGGCCGCGGGCCTTCCGCCTGCTCCTCTTGCCTTGCTTGCCCAACTGCTCCCAGACATGGGCGCAGACTAATCTCCTCTGTGAGATTATTGAACTAGATTTAGTCTTGAATTGAATAGGTTGCAAAAGTGTTTGCAACGAGAAAGAAAAGTTTTTGCTATATTGTTATAGTTGAGATTTTAATATTTTGGTTGCTTCAATAGTTATAGTTACAAAAAAACTTACCTATAAATTTTTAACTAGTCAAATTACTTACTTTAAGCTCCACTATAAAGAATAGAGAGTGTTAGTACTGTTGATTATTTATTTGATGCTTTTATCAATACTAGCATCTATTACCCATGCTTCACTACAATGTCAATAAAATTTGAGATAATATGAAATGATTAATTTAGATTTTATACTTTAGACTAGCAGAGTTTAATGGAGTTGATAACGTTTATTTATCAGCTGATTTGAACCTATTAATCCAGGTTCTATATTATAGATAACACAAAATTGCTTACTCATTACCATTGAACATATCAAACTTTTTACTCACCAACTGCTTACCCAATACAGTTGAACCTATCAAATCAAATAAAAACCACCAATCACTTAGCCAAACCCAAATGAATTTATCAAAATTACTCTAATAACATCAAACTACATGATAAAACCAAAAAAACCTATTGGATCAACCAAAACATTAGAATCACTTGGCTAAGACTACTAAAATGTAAGAAATCATTAAACTTCACCAAAACCTTGGCCAAATAAAATCAACCTATATTAATATAACCAAAATTCACCAACACTTGGCTAAATCCAATTTAAATATTAATTTAATAAATTACCATCAACCACTGACCTAAAACTATTGGATTCATCAAACTGACTAAAAAACACTGACCACTCAGCCATTGAAATTAGATCTATTGGATCAATCAAATATCACTGAACTGCCAAATAAAACATCTCTATATCTAAAAAAGCATTATGTATATATATATGACATATTATCTTTTAAAATACTAAATTAAATTTAGCCTAACTTGGCACAGATATTTTATAAAATTAGGAAATCAATTTAAAAAGGTATTTTAAAGTCATGATAAGAAAGATAAAAATAAAGTAGTTTTTTAAAAATTAATGAATGACAAATAATTAAGACACATATCCTTTTGGGTAGGGGACAATTATAACAGTGTTAGTGTTGTGTACCAATACCCCAAACTGAGATAGCAAATAGCTAGGCATTCCATGGAGCTCCTGGTCTATCAGAGCGCTGTGTGTGAAAGTTTCCAGGTTTTATCCTACTTTCCCATTAATTTGATTACCCATTAACTGGTGCGGTATGATCCCCAGGTCAGCCCACATCAAATTAATATGAAGTATATAATATATATAAGCTAATATATTCTAAGGTATAGGTACAAAATTGAACTCAATTAAAACTACTCAAAAATGCAGAACTTACCATCTTATTGTCAAAATCAAAACCAAAGTAAATGAAGATACTATAATTTAAATAAATTTGATAACTATGTAGCTCATCATTTTTTAGTTTTACTTACAATTACAATATCAGTTTTAATTATATAATTAATTTAATTGATAAAAAGTGAATAAATAAGTGATTGTGCTAGGATTTGAACAACTGATCTTTATAAACTTTATGCTTAGAGTAAAAGCTGAGCTGATTAATCTAGAGGAGGTATTTTTAAAATCAATATGGTTTTTGATTTAAAGTTTTGATTTAGGTTAACTTGCTAATTAACCAAATGACCACTAACCATTTAACAAAAATCATCTAAAATATAAAAAAACTGAGACCAAACTGCTCAGCCATAACAATATAGCAAGTACCATCAAGAACATATATGGGTTTTCATTTTTTGTCTACTTAATAAAACACATTAACTGATTGACTGACAATTTAAACCTTTGATTCTGAAAGGTTCAATCTAGTTTGGGTGAGTGTGTAAGAATTATCAAATATTTATAAATCTGAAACTATTGAGTATGATAGGCTAAATTTATTTTATGAAAGAGGGTGTAAATTAGCAAATATTATCTCATAATTCACAAATTGCTCACCTGAAACTAATTGAGTCTGATAGGTTCAATCTATTTGGGTAAATGGTGAGAATTATTGGATATTGTCAAGTAATTTCCATATTGCTCACCCAAAACTAAATAAAAGTAAGTATTAGGGTTTTTTAAATAAATTAATTAAAATTTAGAATAATCAGCTACCCCTTGATGAAACAACAAAGCTTTTATTTGAGTGGCTTGAGAAACACTGCCCAGACTATAGGCTATGTCAGAGTGAGCTTATCATCTGATAAACTTTAAATATCATAGCAAAGAACGGGTATCTGGATGTTAGGCTTATATACATTTTAAAAAACCTGCTAATTTTTTACCTCTAAGTAAGAGAATACTTCTAGGCAGTTAAGTAGAAGTTGATTTAGTAGTTTAGAAGACTTCACATACACAATGATTTTAGATATAGAGATGTTTCAGGTAGCAGTTTGGTGTTATTTAATCAAATTGATATGTTTATTTTGTTTTTAAAGAGATTTTGATGGCTTTTGGTCAAATTAATAGGACACAATTTAGTTTGAAGGTGATTAGTTATTAATTGATTTGAGAAGTTCAATTAGGTTTATCTGAGTGGATGTTGGTTTGTGGTTGATTTGATAGAGTAATTAGATTTAGCTGAGTGGTATTTCTTTATCTAAAGTATAAAATAAAAATTAATAAATTTGGATATCTGAAATTCTATAGACACCATAGTGAAGTACAGGTAATGAATGTTAATACTAAATAAACCCTTTTTGAAATCAGCACCATATTTTAAACTGCCTTATAATAGCCATTTATAATATATATATATATATATATTCAGCACTTTATATTCTAAGTTGCTTATAGTTTACAATTGGGGTTAATCCAATATAAGCTCTAATTTGTATTTGTAAGCAAAGTTCTATAAGTCAGGTTAGAATACAGCACATATGTCAAAAGGGTTTTTATTGGGTATTTATAATTTCTTTGTTATTTTATACTTTTTAGTGCCATTTTTAAATAAAGTTATTTTTTTGCATGAATTTAAAGTCAGTTAATTTTTACTAAAAAATTTAATGTATACTAAGGTAGTTCTTTTTACCAATCTTATTTTAAAACATGATTTTATGTTTTTGCTTATGGTAAAGAATTTAAGTCAATGATATATGCTTTATGACTAAATGTTGTTAAAATTTATTTTACATTTTATTACTTACTAGTTATAATATGTTACTATCATTATATTTGTCATTTAACTTTTAAAAGATTAACAAGTGAGGTGGTTAGGTTGATTAAGTAATGGTTGGATAGCGTAACTAAAACTGTGGATGACAGCAGGCAGATAGTGTCATGGGGCATGTGATAATGATAATAAGACTGGTCTGGAACTCTTGGTGAATTACCACCCCTAATCTAAGTCAGAGTGCTGCAGGCACAGCTGTTCAAAATGATGAGTTGAATATGAAAAGACCGGCAAAGAGGACCAGACAAGGGGTGTAAGATTAGGGGTCATCAAAGGCCAAAATTTTTGGGGTTTTTAATTTTTTATCTCTAATTAAAGGGAAGAAAATGAGAAAAATGGAGTGACAGCAGTACCTGATGGGGACCACTACTTATAAGCTTTCTGGGGAAAATTGCATCACATGTGCAACTGCCATTAGGAATAAACTTTCAATAATTTGGCAAATTGGGCCAACAGACCTATTTTTGCAACTGGCATGAGTCTGTACTGCTTAGCAAAATTCATTTCAGGCTCATTACTCAAAGTTAATTTTTTTATTGTGTGCATATATTTTGAGATTGCAGAAACGTTTTAGGTGGCTGGCAGGTAGCGCCCAGGGACATGCCACATAAGGCTGGACCCAGTTGGTGAGGAAGAGGTTGACCAACCCCATACATTTTAGGGACAGGCGTGACATAGACACAATGGCAGGATCTTGGCAGGTTTGAAGGGTGTTAAAATTTGGGCCACTAGATGGTTGCTCGCTTCTGAGCCCTGATTTCAACTGCACAGATTCTTGGTTACTTGCTTTGATTAATAATATGAACTGGGGCAATAATAGTATGAAGACTATCATTTTAGTTGATTGCCTTAAAGCCACGTTGAGTGAAAAGTCCAACGCTAGACTGGTGCTTCTTCATTTTTAAGATATTATGGTACTGGTAGGGAATACTTTCCCTATTCTATTCTCACAGAATCAAGTGGAGACTTGATAAAACTAACCTAAGAATCTTTGATCCTTGCACTCTTCTCTTAAGATTAATGTTAAACAACCAATGTAAAACAAATTAGTTATTATCGAGTTTTAATTTATTTTTATTAGGGAATATTAGAGGGATTTTATAGTTAAAATTGACACACAACGTTTCAGCTGTCTTCTGGGAATTATTTGCGCTCCTATGCTGGTTTGATCCTCAAGTGTTAGGCACCAAATCTCGTTGGGTATAGTTGACTTGAGTTTCTTAGGCAGCGTAATTCTCAGCTGTTTGGCGACCAAACAATTGGTATTTGGAACTCAAAACTAATTCTTTTGGCTGATGGCGATTTTACACTCTACATCTGGCATTAGAACGCTTGGATAGTTTCTGATGACTCCCATTCATTCCACATTGAACAATTCCCCATAATTTAATTATTAGGTATTTCTCACATATTACTTTATTGCTTAATTCGCAAGGGATGATTGCTGACAATAATCTTATTAGTCATAGACCGCTGCCATTATAAAATGAATTACTGTAATAATTTATCTGTCAGGTGTTATTCCCTTATCAAATTTATGCTTATTATAATTGGGGATGATCCCCAACAATAATCTCATCAGTTGGTGACTGTTGCCAATACTATACAATTGTAACTAATTGTCAAATTCATTAATCAGTCAATAAGTTGGATAATTTGATCAACTCAAATTCTAACAAGGGGTTTCACGCAATTTTTCCAACACCTGACAAACCCTACAAATATTTTCCACCATCTTAGAAGAGGATAACGCTGGGTGGAATACTGCAACTATCAGGGGGTAAGCCTGACCCACCTTTCATCCACCACATGAGCCAAATTGCCCTGGGAGATGAGAAATTTTGGTGTCAGCTACCACCCCTTAATTGAGTGGAATAGGAATTGGACTGATCCAAAAATAGAGGTCCTGACCATGACTTACATTCCCTTTCCTTTAGGAAGGAGTGGAGTGCCACTGCCGGGGAACTGAGACGATGTGATAATCTTGTAGTCCTAGGGGAATTTGAGGGCCTTGATTTCAGCAATCTTAGGAGGACAAGGGGCTTCCAGATTAACACCCAAATTCTTCCACCAACTAATGACAGTTGGCACAATCATGAGCACTGAACCAGTTATTTTTTATAAAAATGAGAAGCCTTTCCAAGCTACCAGATACTTAACCAAGTGTTGGGATAGACACATCGCTGAAAAATTCTTCTTATCAGTATTGACTAGCTCCTCCAAAATGACTAGCTCAGGGTCAGTGGGTAGGATTTTAGAAAAGAGATAGCTGAAAGGCGTGGAAAACTGGACGCTATTTCCAGTGGAGAGGGAGCGCCAAGCAGAATGAACCATTTCTCAAATCTATAACTACTTCATGGGGTCCTGACTGCTTATCCACAACTTTCCATGAGTGGACCTTGATGTGCTGATAGCAGGTGTCAAACCTTACCTGAAACCCATTTGAAAGTTTGTGGCATGGAGGCACTTTTGATCAGTGAATCACTTATAGTCAGCAATTTCTTTGGTAAGTTGCTCACAGACCAGGGACTGAGTAGCTGATCTGTAGAGCATGCTTCGCTGTTAAAGGAATCTTGGGGCAAAGACAGGGACCAGGAGAAATGTAAGGGTTGTACCCCACCATAACTTCATATGGAGAAACCCTGTGGAGGCATGTGAGGCATAATTGTAGGCAAACTGAGCCAATGGAAGATCATTTGCCCAGATGTCCTGTACAGTGCTGGTGTAACACCGGAGGTAAAAATCCAGAATTTAAATAACCTGTTCCATATGGCCATCTTATTAGGGGTGTTTTGCTGTGAACTGACATGGTTGAATTTTAAGATGGCCAAAAGAGATGTATAAAAGTGTGCCGTGAACTGTGGACCACTATTGCTCACAATCTTCTGAGTTTAGCTAAACATAGAAAGGATATGACGAATGAAAAGATGAGCAGTATCCTCAGATGTGAGGGAGGTCAAGCAGGGAATATACATAGCAAATTTAGTGAACTGGTCTACAATGACCATTATTGCATTGTGGCCAATTAAGGTAGAGAGCTCATTTATAAAGTTGACGGAAACCAATGTCCATTGTCCCTCAACCAGTTGCAGTGGATGAAGTAGGCCTTTGCCAAGAGCAGTCTGATTTCACACAAGTGCAGGTAATGCAACTTGCTATCCATGCGGGGATGTCTTTTGAGATCCCAGGCCAATTGTATGTATGCTTTACCAAGTCAAGGTACTTTTTCACTCTGGGGTGACCAACTTCTGGGGGATTGTGGTAATCTTGGATCACTTCAGTGCAAAGCTGAGGAGGTACTTACAACTGAGACTGAAATAGAATATATTCTGCATCCATCGAGTAATAGGAACGCTTGTGCATCAGATCTGAAAGCTGAACTGAAAACTCCAAGACTTTAGGACAAGTTATCTGGTGGGCCAAAACTCAAGCAAACAGGGTGGTGGTTGAGTATAGATTTTTCAACAAAAAAACCGGTGGATGATGTACAAACTTTTGGTTGTCAGATACGTTGTGGTGAGCTCTTGCTCCTCTAAATCTCTGGAACACAAGGTGGGGTATTGGCTCAGTAAATTGGGGAAAAGTTTAATGACCTCTTTACAATCTTGGATTTAAAGTTAAAAACATAGGTTGAAGTACATCTGGGCTTGACAGTGTGTCGACTTCTGTAGTTTGCAAAAAAGCATGAGGGCTTGATGGTCCAACCATAATGTCACCTCACGCATAGTGCCCTGCAGTAGGTAATGCCAATGGACAAGCGCCCATGATACAGCCGCCATCTCCTTGTCATAAAGAGCCCAGTTCTGCTCTGTGGACATATATTGTGGGAAAAATATGATAATGGGTGCTCCACGCCATCATGTTACTGTAACAAAACAGCTACCACCATGATAGAAGAAATACCATATGCAACAATGAATGGTTTGTCTTTGTCAGCATGCTTGAGCACAGGCAGCGACATGAATACCTGTTGATAGCGTCAAAATATTTCTGGCATTCTGGAGTCCAATGGAAAGGAAAATTTTTGCTGGTGAGGGGGTGCAGCAGCATGGACAGCTATAAGAGAGTAAGAATTTTTTTTAAAAAATGATGGTGCCCAAGAAGCTTCACAATTGCTTCTGGGTCGTTGGGTTAGGACACTTGAGATAGCCTTAAGTTTATAAGCTGATTAGCATAACCATCTTTTTATACTAGGTCACCCAAGAAAAGAAACTCATCACGGAAAACTCACACTTTGATGGCTTCACAAAGAGTCCAGCCTTGTGTAAAGTGGCAAGCATGGACTCTAGATCTATAGCGTGCTTTTTGAGGATTGGGGAGTGGATGAGGATGTCGTCAATGTAAGCAATGTACATGTTATCAAAGTCGACCATCACGTCATTGATCATCCACTGAAATGTGTTTGGCGCATTCTTTAATCCAAAAGGCCACATGCAGAATTAAAATATATCACACTCTGTCCAAATAGTGGTAATACATTCTTGATCTTCAGCTACCCATACTTGGTTAAAGGCATTAATCCAATTGAGCTTTGAAAATACTTTTGATTTTGAAATTTCTTGGGAAATTTTTTGTTCTAGTGGAAGTGGTTAGGGTCTTGAACTGTGATATTATTGAGGTTGCCATAATCCACGCAAGGATGCTACGTGATATCAGCCTTCTTTGTGGACATAATGGGGGAGACAGCTGAAGATGTCTCCTTGAAAAGCCACTCCTTCATGAGCATGTCGTCAATCCACATGTCCAAGGCTGCAGTTTCTTCCACCATATGGGGGTATGGTGGATACTTGATGTCAACCACTTCAACCGTTGTGTGGAACTTAAGGTTATACTTTGTGTGTGGCAGAAGTAAAGTAGTCTTTTCCATATCAAAAATCCCCTTATACACCATTAGGGACGGGGAAAAAATAGGAGGCAAGACCGCAGGTGTGGAAAGTGTAGTAATTACACCTCTACTTCACGCTTTACCCAAAGTGTTGAAGATTGGGAGTTCAAAACTACACTGAGCGTTACCAAAGAGCATTATGTTTGAGGCCAAATTAAAATTTACCTATTGGATTCACATCAACCACTTCTGATAGCTGGAAATACCAAGCCAGACATGACAGTAAATTAATTACAGAATTTAAAGTTGCCCACTCATAATGGGACTTGACAACGCACTTTGTAAGTTGACTTACAGCGGAAGATGCAACCACCTCTTGGCCTACATCCAAGTCAAATTCCAACTGATATGCCAACTCCAAACCCTTAAAATTTCTTACCACTCCCAATTCTATAAGGGCCTCAAATGACACTTGGTGTGTGCCCAGATGGATTTCCACCTGTAGTAAAAATAAATGTGATCCTGTTTGTAAGTGAGCGTTTTTGGTATTGCAAAGCTAATAGCGGTAACTAATGTAAGGAGGAGAAATCTGCTCTGAACTTGTTGCAGACAGCTCTGGTGTCATCAGCGGAAAACACTAAAGACAAGTCCAGTTCCTGAACTTCCTGACCTATTGGGGCTAGGTTTGAGCTGGACACGGCCAACTAAAAAAGTGTTTTGATGCTGGTAGGGAAAAACCCATGTGACATCAAATCCAATGGGTGAGATGGAGAGGGTAAGATATATGGGTCACTAATTATGGTATGGAGTGTGCTGATAGTAATAATAAACCAGACTGGAACTACAGGTGAATTACCACCCAGAACCCATGCCAGAATGTCACAGGCACAGCTGTCTAAATTGATGAGTTGAATATGAAAAGACTGGCCAAGAGGACCAGCCAAGGGGTGTAAGATTGGGGGTCATCAAAAACCAAAATATTTGGGGGGCTTTATTTTTTATCTATAACTAAAGGGAAGAAAATTTGAAAAATGGAATGACAGCAGTACCTGTTGGGGACCACTACTTATAAACTTTCTGGGGAAAATTGCATCACATGTGCAACTGCCATTAGGAATAAACTTTCAATAATTTGGCAAATTGGGCCAACAGACCTATTTTTGCAACTGACATGGGTATGTTCTGCTTAGTAGAATTCATTTCAGGCTCATTACTCAAAGATAATCTTTTTTATTGTGTACATATATTTTGAGATTGCAGAAACGTTTTGGGTGGCTGGAAGGTAGCGCCCAGTGACATGCCACATAAGGCTGGACCCAGTTGGTGAGGAAGGGGTTGACCAACCCCATACTTTTTGGGGACAGGTGTGACATAGACACAATAGCAGGATCTCAGTGGGCTTGGGGGTTTTGCACAATTCTGCCACCTTCTGGCAAACCCTCTAAATTTATCAACCAGCTCAGCGGAAAACGCTGGGTGGAATACTGCAACTCTCAGATTGTATGCCATGACCCACCTCTCATTCACCACATGGGCTAAATCGCCCATGGAGATGAGATATTTTGGTGCCAGCTTCCATCCCTTTTTTTTAGCGGAATGGGAACTAGTTCTGATCCAAATGGTGAGGTTTCTGCCCCAACTTACAGATAGCAGGTAGATAGATAAAATCAAATTAATTCAGATTTAATAGGTAGCTTTTAGTTGTAAAAATTTAGTTGATCATCTTATAAACAAATCATTATATTTTTATTGTTCAGTTGATCTAATTGAAACAATGTTTTAGGCATAAGATTGGTCATTCTTATTTAATTTTTGTTTTATATCTAGGTAATTTTAATGCTTAATTATATGTGATGCTTCTTTGTTTCTATCTATATTGCATCATTTCATTTATTTGGTTAATTTAATTGGTCAAACTATGGTAAATTTACTGATCACCATCTATTATAATTTTTATTGTCAGGTTAAATTAATTGGTTAATATATGGTAAAATTACTATGTGCCATATACAATTATTTACTTTATGAATTTAGTTGATTTAATTGGTAAAATTATGCATAAATGAGAGGCATCTATATTGATTTAAGCTCAACATGCTATGATCTCAAAATTGCCTAGATTTTGAACATACACCTGCCATATGACATAAATTATGTCAAAATTACTATCTCTATATTATTTTTAAAAACCTCACCATTTCTATATTTTTAATAAAACGCACCACTAGCTGATTGATGTACTGACTGACTGACTGTCATATGAAACCTTCAAGTATAATAGGTTTAATTAATTTAGGTGAGTGGGTGAGAATTGGCAATTATTACAAACCTGAATTGATTAAGTCTGATAGGTCCAATCTATTTGGGTGAGTGGGTGAGAATTGGTGAAATATTATAAAATAATTCACCACTTGCTCACCCAAAGCTAAACAAAAATCAACATTGGAGTTTTAAATAAATTGAGTAGTTAGGATAATCAGCTCAGCAGCCACAAGGGCAACAGCAAAGCTGTTAGTCTGAGTGGCTCAAGAGTAGCTCTGGCACTGCTTAGTACTGTCAGTGTGAGCTTATAAATAATCTGAGCAAAACCAGGTAATATCAATTGTAAAAAATAAAAACATTATATATATTAAGAAGTAATCAAGGAGGGTTGACCTTGAGACAATAGACCACACCAAGATTTCATTATAGCCTTGGGACCATCTAGTACTAAAAAAAGATTTCATTATAGCCAGTACAGATTTTGAACATGTGTTGAACAAAACTTGCACTAGAGTGGAAGCAGTAATTACCCTGCCAATCTAACCACTCTTCATTAAATGTATATTATTATATTTTTTGAGGCAAGCTAACCAGGGGACGGACATTACCAAAAGAGAGAAATAAAGAGAACATCAACATGAAACCTGAGCAGGGTCAACTCCATCAAAGAAAGTTTTTTCACCTCCAGATTGGGACTCAGATTTTTCTGGTACATAATGGGTAAGATTATAGTATTCTTAGGCTTACTAACCACTAATAGTTTTTTTAGATTGCACCCTCAATAGATATGTGAAGGGCAAAACTTGAACCTGAAACCTTCAGGTTGGTAGTCATATGCCCTAATGACTCACCTACCCCCTCCTATTATATGTGTTATATACAAAATAAATAAAAATATTTCAAAATAGCTAAACTTTGCACAAATATTTATAAATATTAAGAACCATCTTAGGCTATTTTTCAAGTTTTTTAATATAAAAAGATATATAAAAATTATTAATATAATTAAAAATGATATCAAAAGTAGTATAGCAATTTTTATTTAAATTGGGTGAGCAGTTTGTTGCTATTTGGTAAATTTGTAGGTTAAAAAAAGGTGATCAAGCATATGGTGATTTAATAGATTCATTAACCCTATTAGTTTTGGTAAGTTTTTGGTGGTTATTTAATTAATTCAATAGGTTCACTGGTTTTTGTATATAGTTAGTGATTAGTTAATGTGATGGGTTCAAACAGTTTTGGTTGAGTGGTTGGTGGGTTTTTAGTTGATTTTCCAAGTACAAAGGTTTTACTATGCAGTTATTGTTTATTTACTTAAGTTGATAATATCAATTACTATAATTATAACAATGTATAACTACTAAAAATTTTGTAAGATTTAAAAAAATTGGTTAAAATCGATTGATCTGCAAATCTCAGAATTAACTTTTTATCAAATCTGAATTGGTTTTACAGTTAAAATCCATTGCTTTTGGTCCATTTTAATATATACTAAATTAATGATCAGATATTGTACCAATCCTTACAAAAATTTAAATGGGCCCTAAGTTAGAGCATCCTCTTCTTTGAAAAAGAAGATCATCCAAATTGGTACAGTAGTTTCAGATTTATGCATAAACAAAAATAGAAAAAAACAAAAACAAAAATACCATACATACAGGTTGAATTGATAACCAGCTTCTTTTTGAAGTTGTAAAAAGAATAATACCAAAACGCTCAACTGAAAAGATATGTAATTATTAAAATAGTATAGAAAACTTTTACTAAAACTACCATAATTGATCTAGTTTTCTCTCTTCTTGACCCACTTTTGGATGTGGCTTAAATGTAGTTCACCCACTCCAATTCAATGCAACACCATTACACTGATGTCCTTAGCCCCACTGCTTGCTGCTCCAATGTGAGGCAATAGCAAAAGTTTTCTGATAATTTTTCCCTGCAAGAAAACACATGTAGCCTAGCTCAGCCAGTCCATATAATTATTTGGGTCAAATTTATTCCACCAAAAGACCTTGCTCTGCCTTTCACATGGGTCCATACAACTTGTCTCTACCATAACACCCTCTTACTCTCTAACATTGTTTCTTCATTTTCATTAACTATAGGTGCTTTTTCCTACACACTGACAAGACAATCTTTATGCTTGCCTTTGATGCCTTTGTGCTAGTGGATTTATTGACTTTTAATCTTTAAAGGACTGCTTTAATATGGGGTTCTCCTCTGAGGAGGATGCAGCTATGGCAACAGAAAACCCCTTAATTTTTAACCTACTCACATCCCTACAACTTTTATATGCATTTCTACTAAATATAATGGTGGTATCTTTTATCAACCTACTTTTACATTTATGTAACAGCTAAGTTCAAAATGATCATTATGATTTAATTAGTTCAGATTTCCAAATTTTACGTCAAAAAGCTTTAGGGGAAATTTGGTTGAATATTGGGTTCAGCGCTGGGCTGTGCCACTCCCAAGCCATAATTTAGGCTCTTTTGAGTCAAAAGAATGGTGCATGGAGGTACTACTCAAAGGGTAACCTTAAAAGTCAGGATCGCAATTTCCGAATCTTAATTTAGTGTTCTCTTCCTCTTTGGGGTTAATATAACCTCTACCTTGCTTTACCTTGTGGTTTCTGCAATGGAACAAGTTTTGTTGCATAGAAAACCCTGATCTTTTGGGACTTGGCTTCCTTCAATTACTATATCTTTATCATGTTGTGTTTATGGGGCCATGGAATTATGTTAATGATGTCTTACTCACCAATCCATACCTAAAAATCATTTTTGGGAAAAAAGAACCTCCTTCAAAAAGGCACTAAAAAGTTTGAAATAATTGAGGAATTATGAAAAATCAATAATATCCTATTTAAAGTCAGCGCCTTATTTTAAAATGACTGATATTAGCCATTTATATCATATATACTCGCCACTGTATATTCCAAGTTGCTTATTTTATACACTTGGATCTAATCTAATATAAGCTCTAATTTGTATTTATGAACAAAATTCTATAAATCAGGTTAGAATATGGCGCAAACTTTAAAAATATTCATATCAGTACAAAATTTTCTTGCTTGTTTCATACCTTTTAGTGCTTTCTTTGAAGGAGGTTCTTTTCCCCTCCAAAAAATCTTTAAGGTAAGTTCTTTTCACATTTTAGAGGCATTTCTTCTTCTCCCTAAAAAAACTTAGTGCATTTTTAGAGTGCTTCTTTTTTACCAATCTTATTAAACAATCTCTATCTCTATATATTTTTTAAACACAAATTTCTATATAAAAACTAAAAATTATAAATTATATATATAGTACTTCATAAACAAATATACAATCAAATCAAGTCAGGTCAACCTTGAGACAAATTACCACACTGAGTTTTTATAGCCAATACAGGTTTCAACCATGTACTGAACAAAACCTGCATTAGAGTGAAAGCAGGAATTACCCTGTCAGAATAACATTTTTTAAAAACTCCATACTTTATTTTAAATTAAATTAAACAGAAAAGTAAGAGTAGAGGGCAGAATACAGTCAATTCAGCTGAAGTTAAGGACCAAGAAGTCAGGTCACTAGTTTCCTAGCACCTCTGACCATTGCTGGCCAGCGATCACCATTGCTAGCCACAGTTTTAGAATTGGCGGGCTTACAGGACATTTGATCTTGAGTCAATTTGTTGCCTCATCTCATATGATGAGTGATTCAGTAGGAAAAGCCAAATGTGTGGCTTTATAGCAACTAGGAATTAAATGTTAGAATTTCAAGATCTGGCGAGGCTGATTGGAAATAATCCAAATGGTCTTTAATACTAACCTTTGTGATGGGGCGCTTGTTGTCAAAACTCTTAGCAACAAGCGCCAAGTGTAAATCATACGCAATAATGGTAGATGAAGGCTCATAGTTGGATTAGTGCTTTTCTCAGGGTTTTCACAAAAAAGTTCTTGCAATGGATGCATTTCTATTGATGATTGTTTGCCTGAGAAGATATATTGCATTGTTGACTAATACTTTTTGAACATGGCGCATTTTTAATATTGTGGGCGATATCTTCTTCCAGTTTGGCGCATATGGGGCACTCCTTGTGAAGGTAATCTGGTCTGCTTTGCTTACCAGAGTTAATTTCTTGGTGAAGAATCTTCCAGGTGACTGGCCGTTTTTTCCATTACTAGTCAGGAGCTGAGGCCCAAGACTAACTACTTCATTTGGTAGTTGGTGTCATGGCCTTAAGCTGCCCAGTCATTCAAAATTTGTGGTCAAGAAGGTGGGTTGCATTTGTGTTTATGGGAGTGGATCCCCATACTTTCTTGGAGTTGATTTTTAGCAGTTGATTGTTGAGGTGGCATATTTGTGGGCAATCTTAATGGAGTTCCTCCTAGTTTGTTGTGGAAATCATTGCGAAATTATGGGCCTCAACATCCCTGTGGATCTAGTCAGCATCCCAATCCAAAAGATCAAACAACCATTCACCCAGGCGCACTGCACGATTGCACAGTTGCCAATAGTATAAGGTGCCTTTTTGGGAAGGTATTCACGGGTGTTCCGCCATCCATTTGTGCAGTGAGCGTGGGGAGCACAGCTCCTGAAGGCCCTGGACTCTAGCACAGTTCACATTCCACGCCAGTTTTGGGTAGCGCATATGTGTCTGTGTTGACCTAAGGAACGATTTATCCAAGATCCACTGAGCATGATATTCAAAGTCCAGAAGGCCCATGCCCCCTTTGCTCTTTGACTTGGACAGGGTCTCTTGGGCTATCAGCGCCACTTTTTCCTTAAACATAGGAAGGTGTGGAGCATTGTCTTGATCTTATTCTCTAGGTTCAGGCTCATTGGCAGTATGAAGGCGGCACTCTATATCTTGGAGAAGAAAAAACATTGACAGCCAACACTTTCTCCTTGAGGCATAGTCTTTCTGATTTCCAACATGCCATTTGGACTGACAGACTCAATAATACGTCTTATTTGGTTTCCAGTACTGATGGCCCTTTGTTATTAAAAAGTATCTTAAAGTATTGGATCATCTGTGAGTTCTGATTTGGCGTTGTGTTAGTTAGCGCTGAAGTTCAGGACGCCAATCCTCATTACTGAATTTTTTCCCAAGTTGATCTTTGCGTTTGATACTAACTGGTATAGGTTTAGGATCTCCTCGCCGCCCTGAAGGTCAGTTGGTTAAATATTATCCACTACCATGTCATCAGCAAAGGCCAGCTTTTTCAGCGCCATTTTGTTAGGGTGTACTAGTCCTAGGAGATTTGTGTCCAATGCAGCCAATAAAACGTTTGCTTCAGAGAAAACAGATTCAGTAATATGGGATTGCTTTGTCAGAGACCCTGCCCAACCAGATTATTGTTGGTTATGCCATCAGTGATAATTACTAAAGTGGCCAGGCCTGAGTACATCATTGATATCCATGATCTAAAATATTTGGGAATGCCAGTTAACATTAGCGCCGCTTGTAGGAAGGACCACTATACCTAATTGTAGGCCTTCCACATGTTGAGGAACAAGAGATAGCCTTGTTCAGCTCTTCACTTATCCTGTAACGCGTTTTGGACTGTACTAATACTATCCCAGATACTTCAGCCCTGATAAACCCATTTTGGGCCTTATTTAGTATACGTAGTGCCATTGCCATTAGATAATTTGATATAATGTGAATGAGCAGCTTATAGTTGGCGTTGAATAGAGCAATTAGGCACCAATACAGGAGTTATTGTTGAAATCCCTTTTTGTAAAAAAGTTTAATTTGTGTCTCCTGGCCTCCCGGGATTTGTTGTCCACTTTGCAGGCAGTTCTTTAGAGATTTGATCTCTGGCACAATGCAGTTGCAGAATGTGCTGTAAACTTCTGCGCACATGTTATTGGGGCCCAGTGCTATCATCTTTATCGATTTTTAGCGCTCATTTGATATCACTGATTGAGATGTTGGCAGACAAGCTAGCAACATCTTCCAGCATATAGGCCCCAAGTGACAGCTTGCAAGGTCAGTCAGGGCTTCTGTCACCTTATCTCTCATCTCTTGTTGACAGAATAGCTCACTGTAGAATTGTTTGATTTTGTGCTTGATTGTTTCCAGATCTGTTGTTACTTCCCCATATGCCATAGCTACCTCACATATCCTAGCCTTGGTTCAGATTTCCTTGAGGTGCGCCAAGACCTCCTTGATCATCATCCTCACTAAGCTCTGATATCATCAGGTAGCATTGATCCACCACTCCAAATCCTGTTTTGCCATTAGGCCTAATACCGTTTGTTGGACATTTGCCCTTAAAGCTGCAAAAGAAGAAAGTTTTGGGTCAAAATCTGCCAAAAAGGGGAAATGTCAGCAATTTTCAAGTTTGCAATGATATAAAAAGTAATTTAAATAATACTAACGCTGATATCAGCCAAAAGACCCTGGCTGATTCTTAATGGAACCCTTTGAATCAGGGTAACACTATTTTTAATCCTTCACGGGCAGTAAATGCAAAATTAAGCATTCAGATTACTCCAACCATGCAACGGACCTTGGGGCGTCCATCAGATGGTACTCCCCCAGCCACAACCAGGTCCTTCCAAGCATCTACACGGCGACCACCCCCTTTTATAGGCTTAGTGGGGGTCCACCAAGGTGCAATAAATTTCTCAAATGGGGATTGGCTGAAGTTCATCAAATCAATAACTCATGGGTACATTTTGGCCTATAATAATTCCCCTTCCATTGTTCATCCAAAATGAAGCGAGTATCCTGATCTTCAGTAGGCTGCTTCCACATAAATCCTAATTTAGACTAGTATAAGCTATTCCAAATGATCCTGTGCGTGGACCCCTTTGAGGAGGTCTTGCTCTACCTTACCCTCAACCCTCAATACAGTTTAAATAATAAACGGTCTGATGTCAAGAGGGGTCATTTTCTTTCCTTTATTGCGCTAATAAAATTTATAAAAACCCAGTTTTTTATTAGTGCTTTATATTTGATTTTATTTAAAACTTTTGTAGAATTCAGTGGCGTAAGCATTAGCGAGCAGAAATCAGCTGGATTTCTACAAACTGGTGCTCACTACAGGGGCCACCTGTACACTTTAAAAAAGTGTCAAAAATGGAGGCTTCAAATGTGAGTAACCCTCCTACTTTTTCTCTTCACATTGAATCACGTTTAATTTCTCTGGAAAAGCAACCAGCAAGCGCTCTATCCCATCTTAAAGAACATGAGCAGCGTCCATTAAAACCACTTTTTAGGGACAAGTACATCTCTGGCAAAGGGAGCATTGCTACTTTTAGTATGTTTATGAGCTGCTATGTATGGTGAAATGGATAAGCAAAAAGTTAAACACATCCTTCCTTTTTTAAGACGCCTAGCGCAAGAGATGATAGTTCCTTACCTAGCCCTCTGCACAACTGGGCAGGTGTAAAGGAGGCTCTTTTGGCTGAATTTGGATCAAAGCAAAGTCTACACAGGGAAAAAAGGCCTTTATGCGCCTTAGCATGTATGAGGGTGAATCACCCATTGCCATTGCTGAACAATTTTACCCCACTTCGCAAAGGTTGTCAACCTCTAACATGCTCATCCTTGATGATGCTATTGCCGCCCTGTTAACTGGGTTAGCTTCTCAGCCATCTCTATCCAGGCATATCATCTCAGTGAAACCCCATTTCAAAATTATCTGCGACATAAAGGAGGCTCTTTTAGACTTTGCTGATTTCCATTCATGTGCAACAACTAATGAAGCTGAGGGAAAACCTTCCGTTTTAACAACTGAGGAATTTAAGCCTGTAGAACAGTTGGGAGTGAGCCCATCAGTGCCTATCTTCCCTGGTAAGCCTGCTCTCTTAGTGCGACCTAAAACTGATACCCCTCCTTACTGTAGGTCTAAACCTATCATGCAGTTACTACCATGCTTCCGCACATGCTCACCAAAGCTGCTGTGCCTTCCCCATCCAGCCGCGCAGGTAGTTGCACGCCCTAAGGCTACTTAACCTCATGTGGCCGTCTCCAATACTTCAATTGTGGATTTTCCAGTGGTTGAAAATACCCCTAGGGGTTGAATCTGAGGAAATTATGATGATGTTGGTTACTACCTATTGGGAGTACCTGCGGAAGTAAGGACCTTGATTATTTGAAGCTAGTTGAGTAGATGAGACCACCATACCTTAGGAAACGTACCTCAGACAAATATTAGGGTGCCCAAAAGTTATTGAAACCGTTAGTGATGGTGACGAGTTCTTGGCTGGCCTGAATCGACCTCTTCAGCGTGTCCATACCATGAAATCCATCTTGGATAAATACCCTGAGACTTCTCGTAAATAAACCTTCACTTTACGGCTCAAGGAGGTCTGACTTGTCTCCTAATGTTGAGGGAACACTCACCAATGTTGAAATGGTTATTTAAAAAGTCTGGGTAATGACCATTCTGGATACTGGCTCCCCCAGTTAACTTAATCTTACTAAGCTCATCAAAAAGATAAATCTGGCGCTTGTTTTGGAGTATAATCAAGATTTTGGAACTACTGGCACAAACAACACTCGCGCCATT
>JAKSZP010008552.1:0-43951 GCA_022478985.1 Massospora cicadina | reverse complement strand
AGGAGAATCAACTGTCATGGAAAGGGCAGAAGAAGTTTAGACCAGCCTGCCAGTCGGGATGCATAAGCATCCAGAAAGCAAGCCAGAATGCCAGAGGCATTGCTAACTGTCTGACTTGATATGGAGCTGGGAAATAGGATACCACAAAATGGTGGTGGAATGTCAGGGTTAGGAGTATCCCAACGGCAAACCACACTGAATAGATTCTAGACCCAGGGGTTCTGGTAACAGGGGTGGAAACTACTGGGATAGTTTCTGCAAGATTCTGAGTTGTTAAAACCATTTTGTTGGGGGTAAAAGAGAGGTGAATTTTCTCTTGTAGTTGGCAAACATAGGGCCATAAAATCCCTGTATATTGCTGCTGAAAGGTCATGAGAACTGGGTTGTAGAGCCAAAAAATTTGGACTTGTTGAGCCCAATTAGTGATAGAGGGAATCATGGTAACCAAGAGAATTGGTAAGGCCCACCCAGAGTGTGGAGCGGTGGACCACCAGATAAACACTATATGGAATGTGGTTGAAAGGTTGGAGATAAAAATTTGGGGTTTTTCAATAAAATTTTTATTTGGGAAATAAAGTAAAAAAATTGACTAACAATCTTCTCAGTGCCTTGCAACTGATTAAATAGTGGTTGATTAATAAAAGCGTGGTCAGGATCCAAAAATTTGGCCTAACCGGTGAATTGGATGGTAGAGGGGTGGTTTATTCTTTGGGAACCATCATCACAAAATTCAGCGGCAGACCGAGTCTCTGTCAGTTCAACCTCAAATGTCTGGACCAGGGGTTGATTATATTTCTGACAGTTAGCATGATGGCATTTAGCCCAACGAGCGACAGGAATCCCCCAAGGCCATCCAACATAGGGATGGGACCATTTGGTTGAAAATGGGTTCAGGACAGCCAACACGCCCATGCTTGGTCGATTAACCATTTGTTCAGTCAATAGAGGTCCATTGGGCACAATGCCTGAATCACTATCAGAGGGTTTTGAACTCTTGTTGATGGCACCCAATATTTGTTCTACTGATTTTGGGGTCAAATTGGAACCATCAGGCGATCCAGCTGATGTTTCATTCTTCATGCTTTTACAGCCATTTGAATTTTGGCCATCAGCCCAATTGCCACCTGAATTAGATCTGACTGATTTCAGTTTGATAATCTCAGCACAGATTTTACTGATTCCCCACAACAGTTCTGCTGAGGTGAGTGAGGAAATTGGGGGTTGGATCTGAAGCAGATGAGCTGTCACCCATCACTTGTCAACTATGTGGGCAAGATTGCCCTGGGTGATGAGGGGTACCACCATCCTCTTTGGTGTTTTCTTACTTGAAAACAGAAAGATAGCTCAATTGAGAGCCAAAGAACACTCCCTGAGACTTACATCAATCAACAATTTTCTCAGTGCAATGTTCCTGATTAAATAGTCATCAATTTTGAGGGAAAACAAGCCAGGATTGGGTTCCGCAAGTTTGACCTAAGTGGCAAATTATTCAGAAAATGGGCAGGTTAGTTCCCTGAGAACTGACATTGCAAAATTCAGTGGTGGGCTGAGTTGTGGTCAGTTCAACCTAAGTGGTGAACTATCTGGGAATGGGTGGGTTAGTTCCCTGGGGACCAACATCACAAAATTTGGCAGTGGACTGAGTTGCAGTCAGTTTGACCTAAGTGGTGAACTAATCAGGAATGGGTGGGTTAGTTCCCTGGGGACTGATATCACAAAATTCAGCAGTAGGCTGAGTTGCATTCAGTGGCATTGTATTAGGTGCAACACCAATTTGCTGGCAGGAAGCTGCCCATCAGAGGTGATGCCTGACAGATTTAGGAGGGGGAATTTTTTTGATCATCGTGTAAACTGAATTGCAACTGTTGGGCATGCCAGCTGATAGCTCAGTCTTCATACCTTTTTAACCATTTGAAATCTGTGTATCAGGCTGATTGCTGCTCAAATTAGTTGCAATTGATTCCCTTTTGGTGATCTTGGTGCAGATTTCACTGATTCCTTGTGACAGTTCTGCCAATGAGAGTGTGGGTACTGGAAGCGGAATTTGAAGTGGAAGGGCTATTACCCAGCGCTCGTCTACCACATAAGTGAGATTGCCCTGAGTAACAAGGGGTATGGCCATCCTCTTCAGTACCTTCTTACTTGGGAACAGAAAGATAGCCTAATCAGCACCCAGAGGATATTCACTGGGACTTACAAGAATAGAGTAGAAGAAGAAGTAGTGTAAGAAGAAGAGAAGTGGTTGGCTGGAAGAACCAGTGGAAGAGCTGATAGGTTGGCAATGGGTGCAGTAGCCCTTTTGTAAATAGTATAAATACCTGGCACTTCCCTTTTGATAACTATCTCCTGTTGCCTATTCTATCTTTTGTTATAAGTTTATTATTTATTTCATTGGTTGGAGTTTAGGCTAGGGGACCCCAAATGGCACAGGTGACATGCCAAGGGGTTGGCTGGCACTGCTAGCCCTGACACCTAAGGCAAAATGGCAAGGGCTGACCAGTCTTCATACTGGTTAGCCTGCCAACTAGCAGAGCCTATAGTCAATTTTCTGACAGGAAACTTCATGATGGTTTTTGCTATGTGCACCATTATTCTCAAACTTTTGAGACATTCAAATATGATACTCTAATTATACCATTTTAGTATCTACTTAGCTTAGATAGGAAATCCACTGGATTCAGAATATACTGATAAATCAGAAGTAAGATGAATTGAAGCAATAAAAATATAATCTTTAATAGAAAATCAGCAATAGCTTAAATAGTGAAAATATAGGGTCTTTCCTTAATATTCACTGGAGGTGGTCCACAGCACTGTTCTTACAAAAATAGATTAAAGCTCAGATCAGTCTGATCTTTATGCACAGAACAATCTATGCATGCTATCTGTGCCACAACATACCCCAGCCATAGGGCACAAATTAAAAGTTGCTTCGAATCTATTGCTTCACCAATGCTGGAATTTAGTTTATCCAGCGATGAATATTCCCACAATTGAAATCCACCGCTTCCGGTCCATTTTAATATACTTACTAAATTAATGGTCATATACTAGACCAATACTTACAAAAGTATAATGGGACCTATGTTGGAGCATCCACTATTTTTGAAAAAGAAGATCATCCAAATTTGTTTAAATAGTTTCAGAGTTATGCGTGAATAAACAAAAAACAAAAACATACATTCAGGTCGAATAAGACCTCCTCCTTTTTCGAAGTCGGTTAAAAAGAAATCGCAAGGTCTGATTAATTTCATGACAATAAGGTATCGTCGGCCAAATTCAAAATCGATTTCCAATGGAAGTGATGAGTTCTGATTAGTTAATGGCATCAATATATTAATGGCAGACTTTTATCTGATGGAGAATTGAATTTGTAAGATCCGAAACTCGTGGTGCTAGGATAACGTCGGCCAACTTTATAAAAATTTTAATCCAAGATAAAGAACCTGATTATATCATAGTTTTAAGTTATTGGTGGTGAATTATGTAATCGACTTTGGTTATAGCCGACACATTCTGATTAGTTTTTCCTATAACTCAATGATTAAATCATCGATATTAGAACTTCGATCTTCTCCGTTTGGTGGATTCTTCACAATCTGATTGGTCCACTAATCCATGTTAGACATACAAAGTCATTTTCGACAATTTCAATTTTGTTTTTACATGATATATCTCTTCTAGCTGGGGATCCGTTTAAAATTTGGTTAACGCTGTAGCGCTATTGCATCTTGTATTTATAACTAGCCGATTTACTCAGCATTGCTCTAGTTTATAATTTACCAGATGATACTAATCAATTAATTTAGCTTTTATATGGTAAATGACCATCAATAAGTTTAGGAAGAAATTGAACCTATCAAACCAACTAAATATTTCTCAACCTTTAGTTGAAACCATTGAGCCTATCAAATCAACTAAATAACACCAATATGCTTAGTCGAAACGATATACCATTTCACATTACAATTCTATAACTTTTTGACGCGAAACGTCTTTAACACGTTCGTCACCGTCATCTAAATATGGGTGACGGGGCGACAAATGTGTCAACGAACAATTCATAGGTTTAGCTTCACTATAGCAATTTCAAATATGACGTTTTAAATGAAATCGAAGTGGTAAAAAGCCACCCAAAACCACCATTGGAGCTCTGAAGGTGTACGTAAGAAAAAGGCGAGCAAAACGAAGTTCCTAGCTGCATGAATAGAGGTTAGATTAACATCGATGAATCCCCCCTTGGGTTGGGACCATCTAATACTAAAAAAATAGAGGTTAGATTAGATATAAAATAAAAATATTAAAAAAATCACATTATACCATACTTTTTATTAATTTATGTTTTTGATAAAATATTATTTATATTACAGTGTATTATAGTATTTGTTAAAATAGTCCAAACACTGTGGTGATTTTGGACAATTGGGACAATATATTATACTTTTTTTATATTTTTTTCTCACTTCCTGGCATTTGAAAATTTGTCAATAGTAACATTCAGGCCCCATGAGAAACTCATCTGAATCATGCTGGGTGACGAACATGTTAAAAGTACACCAAAATATATGGGTACCAGTACAGATATTGGTAACATAATGAAAAGGGCTATATCTTCTTGTTAAGCTGTTAGGAAATAGGGGGAGCAACTCCAACCCAGCCTGTTATTGTCAGGGCCCCAAAGCCCCCAGCAAGTTAATAAGCCATTAAAGCCTTAAGTAAAGCTAAAAAAGGAAAAGAGATAGGCAAGAAACGGTGTTTATTAACAAGCTCTCATTGGCACAGCCTCCATTTGGCCACCAGCTACGCTGGTGACCTCTTTCTGGTATCTGTGCCATAGCTATGCTCTGAGCCTCATTTACCTTAAAAAACTATCAATTGTGCTACTTGAACTAACAGCTTCACTGTTGCCCTTGTGGCCTATGAGCTAACTTATTACTAATAAAATATAACTCTGAGCAATGCTCTAAGGTTCAAAATACTTATGATAGTATAGTATAATACCATAAAAATATTATTTATGCTACTCAGACTAACAACTTTGCTGTTGCCCTTGTGGCTGGAAAAATAGTAGCATAACTTCAAATAAAAACTCTATAATATAATTTAAGCTCACAAACTTAAATAAACTGAGTATATCAATAAAACTAAGTGCTTTAGTGCAGATTAAAATATAATTATTCAAGGTTACTTTGATTAGGCAATGTATAGTAGAAATTAAAAAAATAGATATCAGGATAAGCCAAATATTAAAAGAGCAAACACTTTAATATAGTTATAATAGAATAAAGGTAATATTCTTCAAAATTTATAATTATTATACTGATTAAATTGTTAGAATATTAAAATCTGGAGAAAACTAAACATAATTTTAATTTATCACCAATCTATCACTGCTCAAAATAAGCAACTTATATATTAATACTATAGTAGATCAATTAGAAAAAATCAAAACTTACCTTGATAATAATATTAGCAAATATTTAGGATGGTAACAGCTTATGGTGAAAGCAAAACCAGCAAAATTACTACTTTATACTAGATCAAATAAAAATATTAAAAACTTATTCTGATAATGTTAGTAAACACAGAAAATTACAATAGTTTATGCTGAAATCAAAATCAATAAAGTTACTAAAAATATTATCAAATAAAAAGCAAAACTGGACCATCTAGTACTAAAAAAAATAAAAAGCAAAACTCACTTTAAAAAGATGTTTGCAATCATTTCAGATAATTGCAGATAATCATGCTGAAAACAAACATCTAGTGAAAAATAAGTATACTCATTAAAAAACTTACCTCAAAAAGATAACAATGAACAATTTAGATCATAGATGATCATACTGAAAACAAACTTTTAATAAAATTGTTAATTAATAGCTCTAGATAGTAAAAAATAAGTAAAAGCAATGAACAGCCTACCTTAAAATAAGCTCAATACCACTCCCTAAATTTAAGAAAGTCACTGAGATCAAAAATAAAAAAATCCATTAACTAAATTTACTTTTTACTGCTAAACTAATAAAAATAAATATTTAGTGAATATTTTTTCAGAATAACCAAAAACCAAAATGTGCTTAATTTGCATTAGAATTACAATTCTGTAATTTAAGTGGGGATAATCAAAACAAAAATCCATTAAATGTTTTCTTAAACCTTAAATAACTAAAGACTAAAAAGTGCTTATCTTTGCATTGAAATTATAATTATGAAAATTAAGTGCAGAATAATAAAAACATCAATCTAGAGAATCTTTTTGCTAGATTTTAAATAACTAAAAACTCTTAACATGCTTATCTATACAGTAAAATTATAAATTACAATTTAAGCATGGATAATGGAAAAGATAATCTAGTAAATGTTTTCCTAAATCTTAAATAACCAAAAACACAAAGTGCTTACCTTTGCATCAAAATTACACTTTTGAAATTTAAATGGGGGTAATTAAAACAACAATCTAGTAAAATTTTCCCTAGATCTTAATTGCCTAAAAACTAAAAAGTACTTAACTTTGTAGTGAAATTATAGTTCTGTAGATTAAGTGAGGGTAATGAAAACATCTATCAAAAGAATTTTTACTAAATCTTAAATAAAGAAAGATTAAAAAGTACTTACCTTCACATTAAAATTAAAATTCTAGAATTTAAGTGAGGATAATGAAAACAACTATCTTGAGAATCTTTTTTCTAAATTATAAAATATAAAAAACTAAAAAGTGCTTACCTTTGAGTTGAGATTATAATTCTGCAATTTAAGTGGGGCTATCATCCCTAAAATAATTAATGCTTTGAACTATTTATATATTATAGTACTGAATCTATCTATATATTAAAAGTTAGTTATAATTACCTAAAAACATGATAGCTATTTATGCTTTAATATTGTTAAAAGCTTTATGAAATCAATTTACAATAATATGACAAGCTCATCAGTGGAGCTTAAATTATATGTTTTTATTGATTATAATTCATGATTAAGTTTTAAATACCTTTATATAATAAAATTAAATTCAATAAATTTGATGTCAAATTATCTATAAATTAAATAAACCATTGGAGAATTGGAGAATCAATCTTACCTCAATTTGTGATACTCCAAAAATCTCCAATTGGCTGTTCTTCCCCAGAGTGGAAGGTAGTAAAGTTAGATTTAAAAATTCAATTTGCTCTACTAACAAAATCTCAAAATCCAATTGGCAACAGGTAAGCTTCAAATCTCAGTTTTACCCCTGAACTATACCTGAATATATAGATTTACTTTACAACTCCAACAAATAATTTAGACTTAGCATTGCTGATAGCAAATTAAAATATGATGTCATGTTTTGCATCAATTAACTGAAAAAAGCCCAAAACAATACCCCAAGCTTATAAGGGTGATTCAACAAAGTGGCATGCAAATCTCACTTCTTAGCCCCATAGGTTGAAGAAATAATCTATGAGGTATTTGTAGGACATCAATGAATCAGGAATGAGAAGATTCAAAATAGAAAAGTCTTAACATTGATTGCTGACAACAATTGAGATAAATAACTATAATAATATTAATACAAGGAGAGTGAGATCATCCTCAGCATAATTCACTGGTGATCCTGAAATGGTAACTTGATTGGGTGCAAGCACCAAAAGGGATTTTACCACAACTTGACTGAGTTTTGACATCCTTGCCATTAGTCACCAGTGTTGAATTAATAATTAAATATTATCAGGGCCAAACCCCGATACCTCAGATTGGGCTTATCCAAGTTAATGGGGAGCCCAATCCAGTGTTCACCTGTAGGTAGGTCATGATCCTAGTTGGGGCTTCCCCCAATAAAGGGAGAATCCTGACATAAGCATTAGTTGGATTGGCCTATATTGAAACTGTGAGTAACAGCAACCAGATGGCTGATAGAGATAAATTTGAAATTAGTTTAAATTAATTTAAATTAATTTGAAATCAGTCAGTGTTTAGATGAAAGTAACTTAAGAAATCATCTTACAAAAGTTACTAACTATTTTTAAGTAAATATACTCTTAATTCCTCCTAAACAAATAGATCAAAAATAACTAGATTTATTACAAAGATCTTATTAGTAAGAAAATCATCACAGGGTAGTTTTCCTTATTTTTTATAAAAATTTAAATAAAAGCTTTATGTAAGGTATAATAATCTAGAGAACAAAAGGCTATTCTGGGCCTTTTAGCATTGCTTTTCTGAA
Organism: Massospora cicadina; assembly: GCA_022478985.1. Lineage (NCBI taxonomy): Eukaryota > Fungi > Entomophthoromycota > Entomophthoromycetes > Entomophthorales > Entomophthoraceae > Massospora > Massospora cicadina. Next base: position 35,751 of record JAKSZP010008552.1, on the reverse strand, counting down.
ATTTTGCCAGTTTACACCTTTAAATAAAATGATTAACCTGATAATTAGCCAAATAACCACCAACTGCTTGGTAAAACCATTTAAACTATCAAATCAACCAAATATTAAGCTGCTCAGTTGTAATATATCAATTACCATTAAAAATATATAAAATTTTCACTTTATGCATATAAGACTTTTTTACTATACTATGAAAATAATAAAGGGGTGTAGCATTAATTGGTGGCAGTTGGCAAAAGTTACCGCAGAAGAAAACATTCATGCTGCCAAATGGTTGATCATGAACGCTGATGATCTTCTGCAGACATAAGTTGATCTTGTGTAACACATCTGATCCAATCATGCTAATCTTGTTGATTATCATGCATTTTACACTGACAAACATATTTCTGTAATTTTGCAGAATCTCTAATAACATTGTGCCAGTCTGATGCGATTGTGTAATTTTGAAAGCAGAATGCACTGTTATTCCTTGGATATTGACAGCAGCTTTGCCAGTGGAGGCACATGCTACATGTTGGTTAAGTAGTTATGTTGCACTGTGAAGCAATTGTATATTTCCATTGCAAGTTTCAGCACATAGTCCTTAAGCTACCAGCAGAGCTGGTAAAGGAAACCTGGATTGGTTCTGAGTTGAGTGTGTGTAAGTTATGTATTGCCTCCAGAAGTATCTCCCATTTACTGGAGTTAGTGCTACACATCATACAACAGAAGTTAGCTTTGGCCATTGCATTCAATCACTGGTGAACTGCAGACATGGATGTCACCTAGTCACAGCATCAAAATCATCTTCATTCTATATGCCACATTGCTGTACTATACTTTTCACAAACTCCTTGCACTGATTGCAGGCATCTAATGGATCTTCATTGTTAAACTGTTCACACATCTGCCACAGTTCCTCAACCACACGTTTAAAATCAATGCTCAATTTTTATTATTTGCACTTCTCCAAGATCTCAGCTTCTCTAGCATCATAAGTCTCCATAAATGTGTTATGTTCAATTATGTTGACTGCCTCACAGCAAAATGGTAGATATAATGTGACCATCCTTATTTGTAGTTCACAATATCATTGGTCTCATACAATCTGTAGTGTATAACCCTACAACAGTCTTTTTTACAATATATGACTGAATGTGCACTAACATCCTCTGTGTCATCCTTGTCATCTTCACTACACTCTTCATTATTGTCATCACCTTAAAGTTTTCTCTTTTTGTTACTGACAGCTATATACCAAGTAACAAAGTCAGCCAAGCATATTGACTCTAACTCTGCGGGCCTATCCTTATAATGCTGAATCATTGTTTTGGTCCAGATGTTGGTGCTGTTCTTGTCTAACCATTCTCTGTCCATCACAGCCTTATGCTTGAAAGCCTTTTGTCTCTCATGTGGCAAAACAGTAGGGATATAAACAACATCAACGCTGGCTATACTCATTTTTGGTAAAGCAAGTACCAGGCAGCCTCTTGCAAAGAAATCTCAACCATGTTGAGTAACTTTAAGCTGATTTGTTTCAACAATTGTAAATATTCTTTCTCCAGATATTCATCCTGTAACTTCATTAGCTCACAATGTAGATGGCTAATGCCTCAATTTGACTTATTAATGTACTCAACTATATAAGCTGCACAGCTGTACTCTTCAAGTATGAATGCAAGTTGCTATTAGAGCCCAGTGTTTGTGCAATCCATGGATTGAAAGTGTTGGTATAAATCTCTGTGAAGTCACATTTAAACATCAATGTTGGCTGACATAACATAGATCAGACTATATCTAAGTACTGTGCCTTCATTATAGTGTTGTCAATATAGAACTCGCCAAGTTTGTCAAAGTTTTTTTTCTAGTAGCTTGCACAGTTTAGCTGCCTTTAGTTGGAAACCGCTGTGATGACTGTCATCTTTTGACATCAGCAGTAGCACTCATGTCTTGCTCATTGGCTAGTAGGATATATTGAATCAGCATGTTGTTTCACCTTGTTTGGTACAAGTAAATGTATGTTGGTGAACTTGATTGTTGTACTGATCACCCGCCAAGTCATCATAACTAACAGAACACAGATTGGTGACCAGTTGAATGATATTAGGCATACTTTTGGACATGGGCTCATAATAATCACAATTGAGCCACAAAAGGATGTGCACATGCAGACTGCCACAGTGTTAAAATTCAATTCATTGAAAGAAGTCCACAACATGATACTTGTCAAACATTTTCATCTTACCCTTGGCTTGCAGCAACGCCATCACACAGTCTACCAATTTTTTTGAAATAGATGCAACATGTAATGGGATCTTTGTTAACCAAGTGACTGCACATGGATCAAGTCAAATCTACTAGTGGATCAGTTACACTTACATCAGTAAGTGCATCACTCAACTCATGCAGTATCTTGAGAAGATTTGGCCAATGTACTTCATTGGCACTCAGTGTAAGAAACATCAACAGCTTTCCTATCTAGCTAGAATATTATCACAAAAAGATCCTTTTTGCAATCCATCCAATACTGCACAGAATTTGGTAAAGATTTGAGAAATGCAAGGTTCTTATCTACACACTCATCAAGAAATGTACAATTTTCCAAATTTTGTGAGTGATATTAGCAGTCTGTCTTATGCATCAGAACATACTGTATATTCCTTTGACAACACACAGCTGCATAATTTTCATGGCCATGTACAAAATGTGCTTGGATGTGACACCGCAGCAATCACTTCTTTGTATCTCACTTGTTGCAATCATGAATGGGGTAACATGCACATCCAAGTTGAACTGCCTGCTGGTACCATAGTATATTGCAGGGAACAATAGTTTTTTGATATATACATCATAAATAATGTTCAGTGGTGTTGAATGCTGGCCCAGAGCAATGTTGAGACAATTTTCCTCATTCCACAGCATAGTGTGCTGCCTTGCAAGTAGAACCTCCAACTCTGGTGCACCACTGTCACACTGTAGATACTCGATTGGATTGTCACCAGCGGTGTTGGCTGCCACACAACTGGTTACTATGTTAGCATTAAACAAAGCCCAGTTTACTGTGATCTTGTAATGCTTATACAATGGTTGACCAAGTAAGAATAGTAAACAAGCTTTTAACACTGACTTTTTGACCACGCCACTCAGATACATAGATTTATGTATCATGTTATTCTTTATGTTGATAATAAATGCCTGATTATTGTCCAATTGATGTGGTAGCTGTTGCACCATTGTGTTCACATTGACAGGTACATTAATGCCTTGTCTGATGATGCTATAGCTGCCATTTTAATGCAACTGATGTATCTGCATAAATGGCAGATGTGGTGATACTAGACATGCACTGATTGGATCTAATGTGGGCAACCCATGTTGCTTAGATGGATACACAGTCCTATTTGAATGTGACAACGTGGGCACTTTGTCCAAGTCCAGTGATTTTCTACACATACTGCATAGTTTAAAGTCAGCCACTGCCTCTTCTGGGAAAGTATTACTAAGCAGCAGTAAGTGTTTTTCCTTTGGTGGCTTCAATGAGCGCAGAAACTATAGATGGTCACACACATCACACTTATGTCTAAATGGATTGTTGACAAACATAGTAGTGAAATGTGCACTAGCTGCTGCCCAATGTGTCTTCATAATTGGCAATTGCACACAATTGATGACTATACAGTCTGGTGTTGATATAGAAGCAATTACATCATCCACATACATAGGCTTGGCCACCCCAGCTGCAGATGTACTGGTACCATCATTGATCCACTTGGATGCCTTTATTCTTTTACATTCCCAGCACTGCTTCACTCTGTCATATGGTATTTTATGGGTATCACTGGATTGCTCTTGAGAAGCCCTTTCCAACCATATATAATCTCTATATTTTGATTTGGCTTTTTGACAAGTATAGGCCAACATTGCATTATATATTTTAATTTTTGACATGATATATGTCCTATGGCTGAGGGGTAAGTTCAAAGTATGAGATCATAACTGACAAGCCTAAATTATTATGGGTGTGGATTGTTTTTGAATAAGTTGACCAATAAAATCAACTAGATTTAAAATAAATTATTGTAGATGGCAATCAGTAAATTTTAGTATAGTCTGACCAATTAAATCAACTAGATCTAAAATGAATTATTTTAGATGGTTTTTAGTAAATTTAGTATAAGTTGACCAATTAAATCAACCAAATAGTAAAATGAGGTAATATAGTTAGTTATCTGAAAGTTTACCATATAATTAACTGATAATATCAACTAAATAATTAAACTATAAGTTAAAACTGCCAACCTTATACCTGAAACATTGGACTAATCAAGTCAACTGAACAATTTTATATATTTATTTCATAGAATAGTTGGTTCAAGTTTATCTGAGATTGGTAAATAGTCTAGGAGTAGGTGTCAAGAACATGTATTTATAATGATTTATTTATAAGATGATTTTCTAAACCACCACAACTAAAATGCTACCTAATCTATATATATAAACAAATTCTTTGATCCTTTAGCTATCAAGTGGTGTAATTAAATTTTGGATGTAGATGATAGATATGTAGTTGCAACACCAAACTGTATCCCCCAATTTTGTTATCATCAGTTTTCTGAATTGCCTCCCAATATGGAAGCAAATTTAAAGACGTATTCACATCAAAAGTCATGATAGAATCTTATATTATCATTTGACCTTAGTAATTTGAAAAATTTCAATAGGTTGTCAGGAAGTGTGTTAAATTAAGGATGCAAGGTTCCAGGATAATTAAGATGGTGTGCTAAATAAAAGCAAGTAAAAATAAAATAGAAAAATGGTAAACGTTTCAAAAACGTTTTCATTTTGCAAAATTCACACTTTTCATAATTTTTTAATGGAATATTGTATTGTCATCGGAGATACATAAATGTGCCAATTTTTAAAGCTTTAGCTAGCCTGGAAGATAAACTTGAAACTTTCGAATCAACCGAATATCAAACTGCTCAGTCGTAACTATATACCGACTACTATCGAAAATATATAGGATTTTCACTTGATACATATAAAACTTTTTATTTCGAACATGAAACTTAATTTTTTATGCACTATTGTATTGTCATCCAAAACCAATGTCTGTGCAAAGTTTCAGAATTTTTTTACCAACAATAAGTGTCTGAAATAGAGTTTGTAAGATTTGATTACAGACAGACGTGACAGTGAGTTTAAGAAAAGTGTTTAATTAGAATAGACACTAACATGTTAGTTTTTAGGAACCAAAAGCGTTCGCAGAATATCAACTGAAACTCAATAATTGATCTAGTTTGAAATAACTTTAAATAACATTGGGGGGTTTGTTGGCACAGAATGGATACACAACCCATACATTGGATTATCTTAGTACTCGCATTGGGCTCAATAGCGTGCAACTTGGTTCTAATAAAGCTGGTTTATGGGATAACTAGAAAGACACTGAGCCACAAAATCACCCTTTTGATTGGTGTGGTGGACTTAACGTATGGGACATCCAGTCTGCTGATGCGCGTTGCTCAAGTAGTTGTAGGCATCAAATCGTTTTACAGCACTCCCATATACTGCCAAGTCATTGATGCTTTTTGGGTAATACTGGCTTGTACTTCACCCCTTCTTATTGCACTCCTCGCTGTTGAGAGATATTTTCGGGTTTGTTGGGACAGAGACATCCCATTGAAGACATCATTTGCCGTTGTTGGCACACTTGTGTTGTTAGTTATTATGTCTGCTCTGGCAAATTCGCTGGCAGGGAAATACAAGGCTAACTCTACAAAGACTTTTTGCGTGCCCTATATGTCACCCATGGCTGAACCCACGAAAGTAATTATTCGGATGAGCTTATGTACCCCGTTCATAATCATCCTCGTGTGTTACACAGCAATCTTTCGCTATTACAGAAGCCAGGCCAAAGCCTTCCCAGAAGCTTCCCGAGCTCCACGTATATTTGTTATCGTCGGGGTTTACTGCGCATGTTTTTCCCCCCTCTTCATGCATTTGTTGTTTAAATGGTTTCACGGTAACAATCCTTTCGATCAGGTTATCAGATTCTTGTTGCCGATTGGACTTGGTGCCATGCCCCTCTCAAATTCCATTCTAATCTTAGTTCTCCATCGCCAGTTATCAGAAAAAGTTCAAAAATTTGTGTTATCGCTTATTCATTCATATACGAGGTCCTAAGGATAAGCACATAATTACATACATGTACATATGTTTATTCTTGCATCCCACTACATCCTTTCTATGGTGTTATTAACAATGAAAATGCATTTGCTATTACTCTGTAGTGTATAGGTTTATTTTTATTACTGCACTTATTTCTTAGCATTCTCTCGAACAAATTTACAATCGGCTTTTAGTTTAGTATAATTGTAAAGCTTCGCTTTGCTATTTTCTTCAGCATGATCCTTTGTATATTCACTAGCCCTTTAGCCACACCCTATTATAGGGTAGCAGCATGGCACTACCCAACCCTTTTGCCCAACATATAAATACTCTTAGGCTAGTTTTACCAGCTTGCTATATTCTATCAATTGCTTTGTCTGCATAAATTTCGTACTTTATCTCAAACTAGCGGAGTTACCCGGCGTTGCTCGGGTTTATTTATTTCAAACAATTTAAACTGATTAATTTAGGATTTATATTATAATTATAGACAACATGTTTCCGCTTACTTATTACCATTGCACATATCATACTGATTAATCACTAACCGCTTACCCAATACAGTTGAATCTTTTAAATCAATCAAAATCCATTAACCACTTGGCCAAAACCAATTGAACGTATCAAAAAACTAAATTTCACTAACTCCTTAGCCAAATAAAATTAAGTTTTATTATATTTATCAAAAATCACCAAGTCTCAGCTAAATCCAATTTAAATATCAAATCAATAAAAAAACCGCCAACCACTTACCCAAGACTATTGAATCTATTGAATTGACCAAAAATCACCATTCAGCAAATTTAAACTAAACCTATTTGATCAATCAAATACCACCAAACTGTTAATCAAACCATCCCTATATTTAAAAATCGTTGTGTATATATGTAACCTATCATATTTTAGACTATTAACCAATTTCAACCTAGCATGGCACAGGTATTTTATGAATTAAAGGAAATTACTTTAAAAGGTATTTTAATATCATAGTAAGGTAAAGCAGATAAAGTAACTATTTTTAAAAGATGAATGGACAATTGATAGCCAAGCTAATATACCCTAAGGTGTAAGCACCTAATTGAAAAGATTAAAACTACTCAAAATGCAGAACATCTTATAGTCCCTACCGCTGCCTCCCCGAATTCGATTCCGGTACAGGAATTTGGGTAGGGGACAATTATGACTGTTGGCATTGCGCACCAATGCCCCGAACTGAGATAGCGAATAGCAAAGGCGGTCCATGGAGTTCCTGGCCTATCATACGCCGCGCGTGGAGGTTTTCCGGATTTTATCCTCCTTTCCCATTCATTCGATTTTTCATTAATCGGTGCGGTATCGTCCCCAGGTCGGCCCACCTCGAATAAAAAACATCTTATAGTCCAAATAAAAACCAAAGTAAACATCAATACATGATAATTTTATATAACTTTGTTAACTATGTTGGCTCATCATTTTATTTTTAGTTTTAAAGTATTGCTTGCAATATCAGCTTTATGTTATCTATCTATATAAAATATATATTTATATATAGGTGTAGATTTTTACAATTATATAGGGTTAATTGAAATTGAGTCTTTCTGAAATATTAAATGATTTTCTTTAATATTATAAGTGCTTATTACTTAATGCACTGTCTGAGCATGGTCACTGTTTAACTAATCAAGGTTGTGCTACCAATTTAATGCATTGCCTAAGCATAGCCACTGGCCAATCAAACAGATAGGAACATATATACATACTTACACACTTTTCTATTTTATATAAATAGATATTATAGATAGGTTGTGGTATTACTTGGCATTACTCAAGTAAAAAAATAATTAAAACTGAGTATTTTAAACCCTATATCATAGATAAACCAACAAACTGCTTTGCTAGAACCATCAATCAGTCCAAATCAACCAAACATCAACTGCTTGGTAAATCAAAACTAAACCTGATAAAACCACCAACAAATAACCAAAACTGATTAACTTATTGAATTAACCAATCAAAAACCACTTACTAAAACTATCAAGCTTATAAATTAACCTAAAACTACCAACTGCTTGACAAACCCATTTAAACTATTAAATCAACCAAATCTATAACTGCTCAACCATAAAAATTTACTGATTACTATTAAAAAATATAAAATATTCACTTTTTACATATAAAACTTTATGTATACTACTATGAAAATGGCTGTACTAATTCAGAAACCTTTGTGGCATGCATGCAACAACTCACCAAAGTTTCATTGCAATTAAATAAATAGTATAAGATTTGCATATGTTACAAACAAAGAATCAGATAAAGAAACAATCATTTTACTTGTTTTTCTTTAACTCACAATCATGTTTGTCCTGGAATTTACATCCTTAGTTTAACATACTTTTTAATATAACCTATTGATAAAACTTTTATAATTAATAAGACTAGACGATTATATATACTATATATCTATTTTTTTATTTCTGTCAGAATTTGAGATAACAAACAAATCAAATTCCTCACTTTCAGATTGAGCCATACAGAATTAGTTTCCAAACCTATCCAAATGAAATTGACTTCAGGATCCTCCTCCCCAATTCCTGAGTCACATGGGGCAGCGTTCACACCAATTCAGTCAGGTGGAAAGCAAAATCCATTGAGGATTCCCACAAGGTGGCTAATCTGGAAGATCAGGTAAGATCCTGAATGGATGAGGCTATGATAATTTTTGAGGCACCATGTTCACACTCACCCTATAAAAATCAAATCCTTCTAAACTTGATAATATATTCAATATCCTAACCAATTTTCTGCTTCCTTTTCAACTTTTTTGCAAATTTGCAGATTTGAGCCACCTTTGGGCCTTGGCAACAGTCTAGAGAACTGTAGCACTGACAAACGTGGTGCTTACTACAGGGGCTCTGAGCTGTCCCAAGTGGAAATATCTATCATAATGGAAAATACTAGCAGCCCTGAAGATTAAGCCATTGGTTGGTTGAGAAGCATTGCCTGATGAGTTAGTACCTTGCAGCATGAAACACCAGCTGCTCAACCTAAAATATTAGAATTCTGGGCTGCCTTCCAGTTCACCCTGCCTTCTATTGATAGATGTCAGTACCAACTTTAATACAAGAACCTTAACAAGGTTATCCAACAACTAATAAATGGCATCTACTCTATGGGTGCCTGCTACAGCCATTTCCACACCTCTTCTGTTCCCTCTACAATATGAAACTTTATGACTTAACCCAGCTGCCAGCAGCAGAACTTACCTTGGGTCCTAAATGCTGCCTTCACAACTTTGTTCACCCCGCTATCCATCATATACTCTAACTGGTTGGATTGCACCATCAGGAGGTCTCTCAAAAACTGGGAATCACCCAGGCCCTATACAACCACATTGTCAATTTTTATAATGCAGCCTCCTCCTTTGTTAATGACAACCATGAGGCTATTTTTGATAACAAATGACTGATCAACAAAGTCTAAAATCAAATTATGATGTTAAATAGTTGGATCTCTGGCTATCTTAAGGATGAGCTGTGTCAGAACATCCAACTCCTCAAAGCAACTTGGAATCAATGCCTCCTTCAAGTTGAGGATCTGGTACAAACCCTACATAAACACTATTGGGAGCTGGCCTCTCATGACTACCCATCCAGAAGTGAAGGTTCTGAAGGGTGTGAGGGACCCAAAGAGCCAGAGGGTCTCTGTGGACCTCCTGGGCCCCCAGGTCCCTTGGCTCCCACAGCTGCTGACCCTGAGGACCTATGGCAAAAGGATGTGATGACAGCCTTAGCTGCCTTATGTGATTAAATTCAGAATGTAGATCAGGGATGCAAACTCCAAGTAGATGGAGTCCCCCTTGACCCTAGAGTCTCCATTGACACCCTGTCAGATGAAATGGGCAACTATAGCATTTTTGCCAAACTTACAGATGCCCACATCTCTTGGCTGAAGCAAACTTTTTAAGGGTTTGAAACTCATTTGACCACCCTCAAGGGCAGCCTCACCTTCAGGGCACCAACATTTGATCTTTAAAGGAGAAAGTCACAAATAAGGCTTCCATTTCCTTCCTCAGCCAAAATTGGGATGATATCTAGGAGAAACTTGAGGGCCTATGATGATGGCTAGAACAGCAGGGCCCCCACAACTATGCAGAAACTGAGTTCTTGGAGTCAGTGCCCTTCCCTGATGTTAACACCCTTTCAACTCCGCAATGTAACTAACTTTAAACCTATTTTTAAAAAAGGTTCATTTCCAGCCATGAGAGCATTGCCTCCTTCCTATATGCATATGAGAGCTCCATGGAGGAGGCCACTGATCAGCAGAAGGTGAAGAATATCCACTCCTTCCTAGATAGCACCGCCCTGGAGATCATGACCCCCCATTTGAAGGAGTGCACAACTTGGGAACAGGTCCATATAGCCATAATTCAAGAGTTTGGCAGCAATCAAACCCTAGCCAACCAAAAACAGGCTTTTATGGGTATCTGACTGAATAAAGGAGAAAGCCCTCATGGAGTTTGCCACCTGCTTTTATGACCAAGCACAACCCTTAGTCACTATAAATTGTATTACCCTGGATGATGCTATTACCGCTGTCATTTCTGCGTTGGGATCCTACCCTGAGGTTCAAATGCATATGATTGGACAGAAGAATGGGTTTATAAGCATCTGAGAGATCAAGGAAGCCCTTAACGAGATCTCTACATCAACTCCACACCCTAAGGCTACCTTCACAGGCCCCTCTAACCGTCCTAGAGTCTATGTGTTCAAAAACCTAGAAAATCTTGACCCCAATGCACTTACTGTAAAGGTTTTAGACACAGTGCCAAGACCTTCAGAAAACGACTTGCTGAGGAGGTGGAAAAAGGGCCTTCAGCATGAAGGATGTAGCGCTTTATGCTGACATCCCTACCCAGCCTCAAGAATCCTCCATAACCTTGAACAAACTAGGAGCTACAGCATCTGGAGAAGAAGTTTCAGTATCCAATGATAATAAAGAAATTGATACTGCTTACTCCTCTTCTGATGACTCTCCCATGTTCCTCACAATGCCACCCCAGTTTGGAAGTCTGGCCACCCAGGTTGCATTTTAAGTCTATAATATACCAGTCCTTGCCATAGTCTACAGTGGCTCCACCATGAATGTTATATACTCCAAGTTAATGAAGCGCGTCAAGAGTGCTCCCAATATGCCACACTATATGGAGTAAAGCACAGCTGGCCCCCAGTGTACCTGATTTATAGGGGCCTATTACTCTCTGCTGATATGGTTTGGGAAGCTCACTGTAAATACACCCATCATCACTCTAGATAACCCTAGCTATGACCTGCTCCTCAGGACTCAATTTCTCTTAAATTATTTGGTGATACTCCATTATGATGGTGGCTTTCTATCCTTACTGGGGCATCGTGTCCCACTGATATTTGAGACCCCTCATAATTCTAAGACTGAGGTCAAAGCCTGAGATTGTTTACTGAAGAGTGAAGGCCAAATCAATTGGCTCAAATATTACATTAGGGGCTTCCAAGTCTGACTGCCCTTTCCTGCTGTTGATTGGCATTAAGGCATGACAATCTACTTACCTAAGGTGACTACAATACCACTGAAGTCCCAGGTCATTGCTGACATCTGGGTCCATGTTAACATCCCCTCGGGATACCTGTTGGAAGTCTGAGGCCTAGACAACCCATCCACAAAAGAGGTGCTAACCTGCCCAAGGATCCTAGATCTAGCTTTTGCCAGATCTATATCAGTGCTGTTGGCCAACTTACTGACAAAACCAAAATAGTAGGTCCAAACAGTCCTGCCACCTATATCTGCCTACTACCAGTGGAAGCTATTGCTAATGTCCAAAGCTTTGGAGACTTGAGAGACTTTGGCTTAGAAGCTCCACCATCTGTTAGTCTAATCAATACTTATATCAGCAAAGACCTCTCAGATGACCAACAACATAAGGTTCAAGAGTTGTTAGAAGAGTATTCAGACCTATTTTTGACCTTGACCTATGACTTCAGAAGAATGAACGGAGTCCTACATCATGTAGAAACTAGGATGCTCCTCCCTTCTGGTCCTGACCTTACCAAAAGAGCAAGGTTGAAGAGGCCAGGTGACAGTTGAACTCAAACAACTACTTGACGCTAGACTTCTGGTACCATCATGCAGCCCTTAATCCTCTTCTCTTCTTCTGGTTCAGAAGAAGGATGGCAGCCATCAGGTGGTGATGGACTATCAATGACAAAACTCCATCACCAAGAAGGACAGTCATCCTCTGCCCTAAATTTACAAATCCCTCCATCTGCTCGCCAGATTACAGTACTTTCCACCATGGACCTTGCCAGCGAATATTGGCAGATTGAGCTCACTCCTGAAGACTAAGGTAAGTGTGCACTCATAGCCAACAAAGTACTATTTGAGCCCACAAGGATGCCCCAGGGCCTTTGTAATGCCCTGGCTACTTTCCAAAATGCCATGGACGGGATCCTTGGGGACTTGAAGATTTCATGCATCCTTGTCTACCTAGATGACATTACTGTCTTCTCAAAAACCTTTAATGGGCACATCAAGCATCTATTGGAGGTCTTCAATAATCTATGAAAGGCGTCCATAAAGCTTATAACTTCAGAGTGCTCCTTCACTAATCTGAACTATAGTTCCTGGGACACAAGGTTTCCAAGGAGAGCATCCATCCTATACCGGACAAGGTTAACGCCATAGAGAAGAAGACACGCACCCAGAGCTTAAGGGATATTCAGGTATTCCTAGGCATGGTGGGCTATTATCGTCAGTTTATCCCCCAGTTTAATGACTTTGTGAGCCGCTGTTCTACCTCCTGCAGAAAAACGTGTCATTTGAATGGCGGCCTGAACAAGAACAGGTTTTTAATGCCTTGAGAATTGCTCTATGTACTAAACCCATTCTAGTCCATTCACGCTTTGACCAACCCTTCTTGCTGTTTATGAATGCAACTGATGTTGCCATTGAGGCTATTCTAGCCCAATATGATGAGAACCAAGTCAATAATCCTGTGACCTATTTTAGTAAGATTCTGAGTAAAGCTTAATGGAACTACAGCGTTACTGAGAGGGAGTGCCTGGCTGTCTTGGTAGCTATCAAACATTTCCAGACTTATCTCTATGGTTCTTTTTTTATTATTACAAATCACTCCTCACTCCAGTGGCTTTAGAAAATTAAGGACCCAGATGACCATTTAGCTAGATGGGCTTTATAACTTCAGAGCTATGATTTCACCATTGTCCATCATGCCTGTTAGATTTTGATGGTTGAATCAAAAATAAAGCCTTTGAAAAAACCACCAATGCTGATAGATTACTCCCATTGATGAATCCTTTGATCCTTCCCAATTTATCTTTTATAATCTAATAAATCAGATTACCTCATAACTGCTTTGATTGCATCTGAAGCAACCCAATTATTGTAGCTGATAATAGCTATGATATAATCACATTATGGCCAATTATGGGTCCACTTTGGTGCAAAGTGGTCTCATAGCATTAACTAAATTGCACCTCCTAAATTAGTATACTAATCTTAATGCACTAAGGAGGAATATTGGGTTCAAATAATGAAATAAATTATTGAGCACTTAAACATAAAAGTCCCAATTAAGGGCATACTTAGTGCTATTGAGAGGCCTGCCAACATCCTGATTAGGGGTGAATCATCTTTATAGTTCATATATATTATTATCCCCATTTATTGTTATTTGTTGAGTTATGATATAGCTCTAATCAGGAAGATTTTAGTGTTGAGTTTGCAACCAAAATCGTCCCAATTATGAGAGTAAATTGCCTTCAATTGGGCTGAAATGATTGTTATTTTTAGTCAATTCATGGGCTGAATTGACTTGGGGATATTTCATAATTATTGCCATGATCAGCAGAGGATTGGCATAAAATGAATGAACTCATCTAATAGATGAGTTCTGCTACTAGATGCCCAAGAGGTATATAATACTGGCACCTGGACAATTAATAAAACATCATCATTTATCTAGTGATCATCAATAACTGCTGTACTTTGGTTTATTAATTGTTGTTGTTCATCTGTTGTCTATCTGATACTTTCATCTGTTGTCTTTACATCTATATTAGATAGTTGTGTGCGCTTATAATTCCCAAAGAGAAGTACTCAGTTTACCTGCTGGAGATTTAGTCCTGATTATAAAGGAATAACTTCCTAATTTTGTATGAATACAGAAGGTTACATACTTGTTGTTGCTAGTAGATTTAAGAATGGTGAGCGTACTGGAGTTATTTGGATATTATTGAGGATTATCAGAGAATATACTTCCCAATTTCAAGCTGTGGTTTCATTAGAAAAGCAAGTATAGATCCTCAATTTACTTGCTAAGTCATTTTAGCTTGCACCATTGGCTCAAAACTTAACATTTTTGTGCTCACTCAAAAAATACAGCTACCTAATATGAGCATGGATGATCAGCTTTCAGAAGTTGCCTGAAAGTACAGCAACAACATGGAAACAAGTGATGTTTAGTTTATTGAACATTTTACATCAAGTAATTCTGACAATGAGGAGGGGAATGAATACTCATTAGAACTAATATCAACTGGAACATGTCCAAAGTTGCCTTATAATCTGGCTGAGTTTACCTAGGCCAACATCAAGGAAATGTTGGAAACCTTGTTTCAAGGTTACCAGGTTGGTTTTTCAGCAATTGACTCGAGCTTTGGTATGTTTTATTATATGAAGGACCAAGCCCTGAAGAACGAAATCTATAAAAAGTACAGAGAAGCAACCATGGCTGCTTTGGCCTGAAGACTCCAAGAGAATCAGGCCAACACATATGAATATTTGGTCAATTTTGTACAGTCATCTATCAAGAACGTTCAACGCATTTTTGCACGCCAAAATCTTGAGCTTTTCCACCTCCACCATGTACAAGATGAGGAATGGTTATCCCAAGCTTGCTTGTTAGAGAAGCTGGATACTTGCTTTGCAGAAGTGTGCAAAGAAACTGTTTTGAACACTGGGGCTGAAGCAGAAGTCCATGGTCAGATTGATGAGTTGGCAGCTCAGCTTAACAAAGGCATCCCAAAAATAGCAACACAAGTGCTAAATAATTCTGGATTCTCAAGTCAGTGGAAACAGGATATTACCAACCACTGCATTAGACTTAAGACGCAGTAACATTACATAGAATCTATACAGAAAATCTTCTACAACCGGGTCATGATTCAATAAAAACCCTCCAAGAGTTAAAAGAAAAATATGTCATATTGGAAGACTATAACCGGACTGAATTTGCAGCTACTCAAAGGGATATCGAGGCTTTAGCCCAATTACCTCTTGCTACAGTAGAACACCAGACAATTCAGATATTAAGGCCGAATTAGCCAACATATGGTCAACTATTTCTGAACTCTGTACTTCTAATACCATCTTATTTGATGAGAAATAATATGGAGAGTCGACTAACACTTGCTAACACCAGAATGAAGAGATTTTTGGAAGAAATGAAAGCATTTTCAGACCAACAGGCATTAGCTGAAGCTGATCTGTATCAAGTTAACAAGAAGCTGGAGAACCCTAAGATTAGTAGTTATAAGTGTGCAACCAATCTTGGGGGAGGGGAGAATTAAGATGTGGCCCCAAAGGCACGCCAAGTTGTGCTTAAGAAACCACATCAATCCTGATTTTGGAAAACAGAGTCAAGCGATTATGAAGATTATCATGAGGCAGATGAAGACTATGGAATGGATGTATCAAATAAACAAATTATTCACGTGTACTGACCTCTATGCCCACTCTAAGCCGCTCACAACATCCTATTCTGCCTGAAGGTTCTCCAAGTTGGTCAAACTTGGGAAGAGAAACTGCCTCCCCTGTTAGGGATTCAGGCAGAGATGATTTAAAACCACTTAATTTGCCAAGATTCGATAAAGAAGGCAATATATATTCCTTCTTAAAGCTTTTTGAGAAGGCCATGAGAGGAGCGTCCAATCATGCAAAAGCAACGGCCCTCATCAATTGTTTGGATTCACACAGTGAAGACCTCATAATGCCTATTTAGGGGAAGATTGGTCTTAAAATGAGGTCAGACAGGCTGTCATTAAGGAATTCAATGGTCCTGAAAAGCTGTCAACCCAAAAATTGGAGCTCTTGAATATTGAGTTCAGACCCAATGATTCCATAAAAGACTTTGCCAACTGATTTTATCATGAAGACTAAGTGCTCCTTGGATCAAACATTATGACTAAATTCTATGCATTAATTTCCATGGAACATGCTGTGCAGCACTATCATGATTTTGAACAAATAATGATTACTGCCTTTAATCATGATATGGAAACAAATAGACTTGTGAACTACTTACGCCGCTGTGCAAGAAGTTTTGAGGCGCCAAATCAGCCAAACAATATGCACTGGGTGCGTCCTCAACCAAAAAATAGTAGTACAAGTCACAATCAAGAGAGTAATGTGAATTTTAAGGAGCAGAAAACTGGTTGTCCTAAATCTAATGCAAAAACTTTTGCATTGTTGCAGTAGGAATGGGCACTTTGCCAATAAGTGTTATACCTAAATGGACATAAAATCAGGAGTTAATGTGGCATATAAAGTTGAAAAGGACTCAGAATCGGGAAAAGGGCAGGTGGAGTAGAGGCGGAATGCTCTACTACCACCTACCATATCAAAAACATTCCTCCCAATCCTGGAAAACCTTTTGTATCTGATTTAATTAATGAAAATTCCTTACATCATATTATGGCCAACGATGTACATATGGTCACAACTAGATCCCAAAAAGGCCAAAAATCAGGTGAAGCTTCAGAAGAAGCCCAAATAGAGGTGGCTAAACCATATGTTAAGCAAATTATGGACCATGGCCTTGATCCTCATACTACTCGCTCTTGTGACCTGCCCTCTTTAAAAGATGTACAGGTCACAATCCCCATGCAGACTCTGGCGGAAAACTTCCCTGAAATATGTTCTTGCCTCAAATCACACTTGGAGTCGGGCAACTCCAAATATATTCACCTACTAAACACTTATAGACCATACTCTGAGTGTACCTATGCTAATATTGCTGTCAATAAGGTCCATTTTTGGGCTATTATTGATAGTGGTACTCCTTTAAATATTGTCAGCACTAAGTTGGTGAAGAAGTTGGGAATAGCTCCGGATATTTCCCATTATCAAGAATATGGCACCGCGGGAACACATACCACCAGAGCTCTTGGGGCATATAGTGCCTTGCCTATAAGGTTTGGGTCTATAGTAATATCCTCTCTGGCTATAGTCTTGCCTAATTTTAACCATGAGATCCTTATTAGCACCGATTTTATGAGAAGATATGGAGTGGTTACTAGTCATAAGTATGACATTTTAACCATCCTGAACCAAACCATCCCAATTTACTATACATAAAACGCAAAATTAGGACTGAAGAAGCCAAATATGTTTATTAATTTGGCCTATTAAGATGGGATAATCCCTATTGAATACCATAAATTGAAGCGCCATGTAAAAGCCCTGCCAACGCAAATCAATGAGTCTAAGGGAATACCCCTCCGAGCAAACAGGGAGCTAACTATGGACTCAGGAGTACAGGCGGTAGTCCTAACTGGACTAACAATTAAAATCCCAGAAGGGCTCTATGGCGAAGTTTTTCAACCTTGGTCCTGAACTCAACTTGAACCTAATGTGGCACCTGGGATAATTATTCCCAGACATCAAGAAATTAGTGTCCTCTGTGCAAACATGCAGAATTGGCCAAATTTTTATCAAAAGACACCAGGTGGTTGCTTATCTCCATTTGATCCCTATAACGGAGATTGAATATTTCCATGATTTTGGAACCCTGGACGAGCTAGGGCTTCTTGATGATGAGTTGGAATATGTGCATAATGTCATACCTGTGGCCGATTTAGGGGAACTAAATGATCAGGAAAAGGACCAAGTTTAAGGATTATTTGAGAAATACCATGAGATATTTGCCAAGGACAATTTTGACCTGGGGTGTGTGAGAGGAGTGACACATACAATTGATACTGGAGACCATTTGCCTATCAGATTAAGGCTGATTAGGCGTTTGAAAACTGCTGAAGAAGTTGTGTCAAAGGAAATTAAGGAACTTCTTGACAGCGGCATGTTGATGCCATCCAAGAGCCCATGGGCTGCCCCAATTATCATTATAAAGAAGAAAGATGGGAGCAACAGGGTTGTTATTGACTACTGGAAGCTTAACAACATTATAAAAAAGGATTTCTATTCTCTTCCGCATATTGAAGATGCCCTAGACAGGCTTGAGGTGCAAAGTTCTTCTCAGCAATGGATTTAATTAGCAGGTATTGGAAAATTGACCTGCCTGAAGCTGAGCGAGAAAAGTGCGCTATTATTACCAAGAAAGGTTATTTCAACCAATGATGATGCCCCAAGGACTTTGTAATGCTCCATCAACCTTCCAGAGAGCGATGGACACTATACTGGGCGATCTCAAATTGTCATGTGTACTAGTATACTTAGATGATATAGACGTATTCAGTTACACCTTTGATGAACATTTGGAACACCTAGCAGAAGTTTTCAAGAGGTTAGCGGCTGCAAACTTGAAGATCAAGCCCCAAAAGTGTCAATTCTTTAAGGACCAACTGGAGTACCTTGGGTTCATAATTGACAAAGAAGGTCTTCAGCCACAACCGGCCAAATTGAAAGCAAAATCTAAAATGAAGAGGCCCAAATTCAAGCGGGATATTCAATTATTTTTGGGCATGATTGGGACTATTGCCAATATATTGCTGACTTTACTCAAATCAGAGAACCCTTGTTTTATCTACTTAAAGATAAGATCTCTTTTGAGTGGAATTTGGCCTTCCAGGAGGTATTTGGCCAGCTTCATTTGGCCCTATTAGTCATACCAGTGTTGCGCTATACTAACTTTGACTGGGAATTTATTGTCCAGACTGATGCATCATT
This sequence comes from Massospora cicadina, assembly GCA_022478985.1. NCBI lineage: Eukaryota > Fungi > Entomophthoromycota > Entomophthoromycetes > Entomophthorales > Entomophthoraceae > Massospora > Massospora cicadina. Next base: position 16,662 of record JAKSZP010008552.1, on the reverse strand, counting down.
AATGGTAATTGGAGCCGTTTTGTCCCAAGTTTGAAAAGATGGCGAAGAGCACCCAGTAGCCTATGCTAGTTGGACCCTAAATTACCATGAGAGAAATTATACTGTGACAGAAAGAGAATGTTTGGCATTTATTTATGCCTACAAACAATTCTGAGTATATCTTCATGGAGTGCATTTTACCGTGGTTACTGATCATGCATCTTTAATCTGGCTTAATAACTTAAAGGAGCCAGAAGGACGTTTGGCCCGCTGGGAACTTAAGCTGCAGGCTTATGACTATACCATCAAGCATTGGGCTGGTGCTAAGCATCAGAATGCTGATTGTTTGTCTTGTCTGCCCATCGTGGCAACCCTCTGTCAGCCTGCAGATGTCTTGTTTCAGAAGATGGTTAGTGGAGTTTTTGCCAATGAGCCTGAACCAGTGCAGGAAATTTTCTCTGAATTAAGAAAGGACACCTACACTGAAAAAGGAGTCTTATTTAAGGTGATTGATGGGAAGAAATATATATTTCCACATCCCTCAGCTCAAGCAGATCTAATTTTAGCTGCTCATAAAGCCACTGGCATGGAGGCTTCAAGAAAACAAAGGAGCAGCTCAAGCAAAATTACTACTGGGAATCAATGCATTTTGACATCCATGAAACTTTGAGCTGTTGTCAAGAGTGTCAAGGGGAAAAACCCTTTCAAAAAGCTACTTTGTACCAGCTTGTTTGGCCCAAATTTGCTTGGCACACTATATCCATAGATGTGGTTGGACCTCTCCCAATTAGCAATGTGAAATCAAATATGTTATTGTGGCAATCAATTACTTGCCAAAATGGGTCAAAGCCAGGGCTATTTAGGACTTAAGAGCTTAACAACTGCTAAATTTATCTTGGAGTAAGTTATTCATCAGCACAGATGTCCTCAATTCATATTAATGGATAATGGCACAAATTTCACCGTGGTTATTCTCCAGAAGCTCAATGAATTAATGGGGGTGCGTGGTGTTCTGTCAACTTCATACCACCCAGAAACATATGGTGCAGTGGAACGAGCTAATGGAACCCTTGTCAATATCCTAAGAAAGATGACTTCTCAGAAACCCTCCAATTGGAGTACATTCCTTAGTTCATCAATTTTTGCCTACAACATCTCTTACTATTTAGCCATGAAGATGTCGTCTTTCCAACTTCTATATGGGAAGCACCCAGCCATACTGCTGTTGTTGTATTCCTTGCTACAAGAACCCCAAGAATTGAGTTATTCTCAGTATGTTGAGAGGCTTTCAAAAACCTTAATTAAACTTTAAGCCCAGGATTTTGAAAATAACTTCAAACTTTGTAAGGCCCAACATGAAAAAGATAAGAAAACAGATGCAATCTTCCCAAATTTGCTGTGGGAGATGAAGTATTATTTTGTAATACCCACAGTTTAGGCCAAAAATATGAGTTAAATCACATTTGGATTGGCCCATTTGATGCTATAGAGAAGACTTCAAACTTCTCTTACACTATTAAGGAGAAAAATTTGGGGCATGTCTATAATCAAGTCCATGCCAAGTTCCTAAAAAAGTTTAGAAAGAGGGCCAATTAGAAGAGAAGAATTCAAACATACTTATATACAATTATAAAAAATAATAAATATGGGAAAAAATGATAACAATATAAAAAATATAATAGTAGTAAAAGATATATATATATATATTTACATCTATATACATAAATGTAATATATTTTTATATTAACATTAATAATAAAATGGTAAATTTAAATGAATAAAAAGAATTTTATTTCTTTGCTTTGAGGAGGGGAGGAGACTCAGAACCTGATCCTTCATCTTCATGTGCCAATTTGGCCCAATCTAGTTGCTGGGCAACAAGGAAAAGGGCTGTAGTGGAATAAAGCCAGATTTGCCACATACTCGTTGTAGATGATTCCCAGTGAACAATTGGGAGAGGAGGCACAAAACTGTTGATAGTTATCCAATAGAGCCCACAATTGGGTGGAAAACAGGCGCTCAGGAGAAGACAGTCAACTAAGAAATTAGTCCAGTACTGATATATCTCCAGGGTCAACAGTTGGACATGATAAACTTGAGTTTTCCACCACTCAATAAGAGGGTGAACATGCAAAAGCTGACCTGAGGGCATCCGGTCAGGAAAGATATGTATAAGGTGGCCAAGTAAGGACATTCTAGGAAGGTATTCATCAGCGCTATCCTGATGAAGGGCATCAAAAGCTGCCCAAATAGCCAAGCGGAAATGAACATCTTGAACATCATGAGTGTTCAGGCTCAAGGAGGAAGCGAAATTAGGCTAATTTTCTATCAGCATGGACTAGGAACCAAGAACCTCCTCCACAAAGCCGTTGACCTGAACAAAATCTTGAGGTTGAATGGTGGGATCCTCAGCAAGCAAAAGATGAACAGGGTTTATAAAGCTGATCATATTCAGCCCTTGTTTCATTGAGTTGTTGACCCTGACGAGAATAGTTGGATGACCCCAACACCACGATGTAATTTGAGCCATTGTGTAATGGCTGAGTGTGAAGATAAACTCCTCCAGAAGATCACCATCCCAATATATTAGTTGAAGAAAAATGTTGGTTCCCTGGGATTGAAAGAACAGCTGAAGTTGTCAACCAAAACAATCATTGATTCATGAGACTGAAGTTCATACCTTATCAATCCTTGAGTGGATCAATAACTGGGACAACCTCTTCTTCAACGATGGTTTTGGGCTTAGTTGACGTCATGACTGTTGGTGCAGGAATAAGTTGCCCAACTCTGCTGCTTGCAGAGCCTAAGAACATATGCATATGCATAGTTCTGTTTAATTGGTTATAATAACACCGTTGCTCAGGTTCAAGGAAAGTGACATAATTGTGGTAGGCGGAGGAAGAACTGTTTTCAGACATTAAAGATGAATTTGGAAAAACTCAGGGTTTATATTCCAGTAAAGTGGGGTAAATGTTAGATTTTGGTGATTAACTCAAAAATAAACCCTTTGAAAGAACCATCAATGCTGATAGATTACTTCCATTGATGAATCCTTTGATCCTTCCCAATTTATCTTTATAATCTAATAAATCAGATTACCTCATAACCACTTTGATTGCGTCTGAAGCAACCCAATTATCATAGCTAATAATAGCTATGATATAATCACATATGGCCAATTATGGGTTCACTTTGGTGCAAAGTGGTCTCATGGCATTAACTAAATTGCACCTCCTAAATTAGTATACTAATCTTAATGCACTAAGGAGGAATATTGGGTTCAATTAATGAAATAAATTATTGAGCACTTAAACATAAAAGTCCCAATTAAGGGCATACTTAGTGCTATTGAGAGGCCTGCCAACATCCTGATTAGGGGTGAATCATCTTTATAGTTCATATATATTATTATCCCCATTTATTGTTATTTGTTGAGTTATGATATAGCTCTAATCAGGAAGATTTTAGTGTTGAGTTTGCAACCAAAATCGTCCCAATTATGAGAGTAAATTGCCTTCAATTGGGCTGAAATGATTGTTACTTTTAGTCAATTAATGGGCTGAATTGACTTGGGGATATTTCATAATTATTGCCATGATCAGCAGAGGATTGGCATAAAATGAATGAACTCATCTAATAGATGAGTTCTGATACTAGATGCCCAAGAGGTATATAATACTGGCACCTGGACAATTAATAAAACATCATCATTTATCTAGTGATCATTAATAACTGCTGTACTTTGGTTTATTAATTGTTGTTGTTCATCTGTTGTCTATCTGATACTTTCATCTGTTGTCTTTACGTCTAAAATAGATAGTTGTGTGCTTTTATACTTCCCAAAGAGAAGTACTCAGTTCACCTGCTGGAGAATTAGTCCTAAATATAAAGGAATAATTTCCTAATTTTTTACAAAGACAGAAAATTTTGTATTTGTTGTTGCCAGTAGATTTAAGAATGGTGAGCGTACTGGAGTTATTTGGCTATTATTGAGGATTATCAGATAATATATTTCCTGATTACAAGCTGTGGTTTCATTAGAAAAGCGAGTATAGATCCTCAATTTACTTGTTAAGTCATTTTAGCTTGCACCATTGGCTAAAAAATTAACAGTGCCAGCACAATTCACTAAAACGCTGATTTCCTCTCCAGGATTCTGGTGCTAACAGCATTGACCACCAATGAGGATTAGCTTTATAATCTAATAGGCTAACCTGAGCAGTGGGAGTTGGAAACACCTGGGGTCCAAGCTGAACTCTGAAGGATGACTCAAGACACTCAAATTAAGGATGGGCTGTTTTATAAGAACAATAAGAAGTGGCTCCCTTATGTCCGCCCCTCCTCCTGAACTGATGTTATTCTAGAGGACCATTCCACCGTGGGACATGGGGCCGTTAAAAAGACTCATGAAGGTCCAGATCTCTCTCTGCTCAGTGTAACTTTCTGAGAAAATTAATTTTGGTAAATTAAAAGCAAACACTTAATCGCACACTAAAGTCTTTCTCCAATGTCATCAGATCCCCCACTGACTGTCCCAGCATGGGGCAGTGGCAAAACTCCCCCTCCATTTTCCATCTGACAGAAAAACGCGCTCAGACTGGCTCGTCCAGTCATTCCAAACCCTTGGGACGATTCATTACTCCCAAGGATCTCAATGTCCATCTCGCCCAAACCCAAGTGGTACCCCACTGCCCTCTGGTGCTCCCCCAGAGAAACATGTGTTTTGGCCTTAGGGTCGAATATGGGAAATTCTTCCCCTACAATGACCAAGCCATTATTAAAATGGCTCAGGCGGTGATGACACCAGCCTGTTTTATAGACTTCCGCCCCTATAAGGGGTACTTTGATCTCAGCTTCTCCTGTGAAGCTGATGCAGCCAAAGCAATGGTGCCATTAATTTTTAACAATATTTCCCTCCCAAAAACTCAGACCTGGCTCCCAAAGGACACCACCTTGGTGGTCCAGTTCGCTGGTTTGCCCACCCACCTCCCCCCAAAGTGCTCCACCAGGAGCTGATGGAAGGTTTAGCAGCATACGGCGCCAACCCCATCTTACAATTTGTGGTCCCAAATGGGGCCACACGCCTCGCTGGGCCTTGGGCATATGCCATGATCAGCCCTGACTTTATGAAAATTTCTTTAGCAATTCCCCCTCATGCCACCATCCCATCTGCCCCCAACCATCCATTCTGGGCCCGCGTTGAGGGCGGACGGACGATTTGTCCATCCTGTTTTGAGTTAGACCACTCAAAACATAAATGCCCATACTCAGAAACTTCCGCCAATGCTGAAAGTTTTCCTGACGCCCACCAATATGCTGCCCACCCCGCGCCAACTCTGACATGGGGTATGATCCTACCTTCCCCTCCTCCATTGCCTGATGTTGAAGCTGCACCTACAGCCACCAATCAGCACCCACCTTGCCCCAATGCCACAAATAATTCATCCAACCAAACTTTGGATTGGATCCCATTTTAATCCCATGCATCCACAAACAAATCAAACAAACCTCAACTGTACGCTGATTCCTCAATCCAATTCAACCAAAATCCATGGGAATTATTGGATGAAATCGATGAATCAGGTAACGTCATTGAAGAACTGATGCTGCAACTCAAGCAGCTCTGTAATGCAGAATGGGATGCAAAATTCCCAGCTCATAAATATGTCCCACAACCTAACGCCAAACCGTTCTACAGTGACCGCCAGCTTGCAGTAGAAGCAGCCGCCACACCAGATTGCCGTCTGCTTCACAAAGCTGCTGAAAAATCTGTGGGTGCACTCACAGGAGGAAGTTCATCTCCCGTCATCCCCATAAATCTTACTGCACAAAGTAAGATCGACATAAAAATTTTAGACAAAAACGTCACTGAAGCCATCCAGAACGTGGTAACAGTAGCACAGAATCTGAAAGCAAAAATAACCTGAGCCAACATTGCCACGTTTGTTTAATTCCCAGACGCCTGCCTCAAAGCTGAAGATGCTTTGGGCAAATACATCGTTGGTATAATGATGGCTGGCAACTATTTGGAAGTTCCAGTCATCAAGGATATCAAACCCCATGCCGCCAATGCCCCTACACCCTTACTATCTGCCTTAACACACACCCTACTCTGGAATGAGATGGATGTGGCTGAAGATGAGCCCCCCAATCCCCCTCCCCATCCACCATGGAGGGATAGCAGTATTCGCTGCCCACCTGGTTAAATAATTTATTAAGTACAATTAAATCAATCTGTCCAATTTGGGCGCTTCATTTGAATCATTATTTTCATTATGATTTTAGTTTTAGTTTGGTAATGTCCATCCCCTGGTCGGCTTACCTCAGTTAAAATAAAAAAGACTTATGAATGGCTGAGGTCACGATGCTACTGGGACCAAATTGTAGAAACTATCCAAGAGGTCCTGGAAGCATGGATGACTTGCCAATCTCAAGACTGAGCCAATCCTCAATTCCAACAATTTGGTTGTTAACCCCAACTGGGCACTTCAATGTAGTTAGCATTGATGTGGCGGGCCCTCTTCCTACTGGGTTGCATGACCTTAAGTATATTATCCTAGCTGTGGACCACTTAACCAATTGGGTTGAAGCAATTTTGGTCCCAGCTGCCACTGCCAGAGCCACAGCCCTCTTCCTTGTTTGATCCATTTTCACCCAGCATGGGTGCCCCCAAACCTTACTTTTGAACAATAAATTGAACTTTATCTCACATGTAGTACAAGAACTTACCTTGCTATTTGGCACTACCCAGAGTTTCGCTTCCCCTTACCACCCCTCTACTAATGGGGTGATAGAATGCACTAATGCAACTCTTATTTCCATTCTATGAAGATTAGCTGTCTCAAACCCTACCCATTGGAACCATTACCTACCCAGTTCTTTGCTTACCTACAGGGTAAGCTACCACCAAGTCATCAAGATGTCCCATTTGAAGCCCTATATGGGCGGGCACCTCACTACCAGGTAGCATCCAGCCATTTCTCAAGACCTCCACACCTGAGAACTCCAAATAAACTATGAGGGCCTTAGCCTAAGAAATTGTCCAGCTTCAAGCCCTAGCCACCCAAGGCATTGTCACCACTACTGAAAGAGAGACATCCTGATTTAATCTTGGATGACCCTCCTTACCAATTTTAATTATATGGCCTTGTTCTCTTCTATTACCATCAATCTGGAGGCTGACAAAATAATCTAGACGTTTTTTGGTCTGGACCCTATAAGGTCATTCATAGGGTGAAGTCTGAGTACTCCATTGCTGACTTCAACCAAGGGACTGTGGTCAATTGGGTGCATGGTCAGTTCCTTAGGCCATATTCTCCCCTCCAACAGGATCTTGAGGGGGACACTGTCAGGATTTGAGATAGCAAATGAATTGAATTTCCCACTTCCAGATTGAGCTAACTGAATCAGTCTTAAATCTATCCAAACTAAATTAACTTCAGGATCCTCCTCCTCAATTCCTGAGTCACGTGGGGCATAGTTTCCACGAATTTGGTCAGGTGGGCGGCAAAATCCATTGAGGATGCCCACAAGGCGGCCAATATGGACGATCAGGAAAGATCCTGAATGGATGGGGCTGCAATGATCCTTGAGGCACCATGTCCCCACTCACCCTATAAATATCAAATCTTTCTAAACTTAATAAAATATTTGATATTTTAACCAATTTTCTGCTTCTTCTCAACCTTTTCTGCAAATTTGCAGCTTTGAGCCACCTTTGGACCTTGGTGACAGTCTAGAGAACTGTAGCGCCAACAATCTCTATAGCAAAAAAGTTTTATATGTAAGAAGTAAAAATTTTATATGTTTTAAATGATAGTTGGTATATTGTTACAGCTGAGCAGTTTGATATTTTGATAAGTCAATATATTTAATAGTTTTGCCAAGTAGTTAATGGTCATTTGTATAATTATAAAATTAAATATTTAGTAAGTAATAAGTGATTGACTGATTTGATAGATTAAATGGGGTTTTCAAGTGGTGGGTGGTTTTAGGTCAATTCAATAGGATAATTAGTTTTTAGTTAATGGTTAGTATTTTTTTGTTTAAGGTGTGTCATCTTAAAAAAACATCATATTTTTAGAGGCATAAGCTGGCAAGGTTTTTAAAAGCAAGTTAAAAGGCCCAGAATAGCCTTTTGGTTTCTAATTTTTAAATAAAAGAAGATAAGATTTAGAACTAAGAGCTAGTTTGGTTTGTAGATAATAGCAATAATGATAATTAGCTTAATTTCAACTTAGTAAAGTAAGAGTAATTGGTTTATTTAATTATTTATATATTTAAAATAAACCAAATCTATAATAAATTTCACTTATAAAAGCTTAAAAATATATAGAAGAAAGAAAGAAAGAAATGAGATATATGTAAAAAATGAAACTAAGTTTATTAATTTATATAAAATGATTGCATTATAAATTAAATAAAACAAGCTACTTATATGAATGATAAAGATTTTAACTAGAAATTGAACCTGAAACTCTAGCTTAATCTCAAGACTTTCATCAATCATTTATTGTTTTTAGTTAGTTTTGGTTATGAAATTTGGCAAGTAATTTAATTTAATAAATGTTTTTAACCACTCATCCAAAAAGTTAAACCAATCAAATTGATATGATCATACATAAATACATACATACAAATATTTATAATTTTATATAATAGATGAACTTACTCTTTCCACTATAATAACCTTGTGCTGTCTTAATATTCAATTCTACTTTCAATTTAAGTATAGTTTACTGTTCCTCTATAATGATATGATGATTTTAGCTGGTTACTGCAGTCTTTAATTCTATTAGCTCTAGTTAATTTCAGCCTTTAAGAAAAGTATCTTATTGTTTATATTTTAAGTAAGGACAATGTTGTTACCATCATATAATGGTCTCTTGTATAAAATTGTAACTTAATTCTGATTACTAGAACACATCTTAAAGATCTTGCTTCTATAGTTCAGTTTTTATTCCTCTATATTGACCTTTGCTCTCTTTTTTATATAAAAGAGAAGACTTATTTTAGCTTGTAGAAATAGACACTATCTTCAGCTTTACTACTTATAAAAATATATAACATTTGGTATCATCTCAAGCTATAAGCATCCTTGTTGTCTGATAGGTAAATATTTGCCATTCAACTTCTCCCCATACAAGTATGCATTAATCCTATGACTTTTTTTTAGCCTGAGTTTATAACAGTCATTACTTTTTAATCATCTGTTTCATAGAGTTAAAGGGGCTGTGGGGAATATTTATATACATAGAAAATAGAAAGTCTAAAAACTAACAAAAATCTAAGTAATCTTTAATATCAATGTAGGTGTAATTTTGCCTTGATATAGTATAGGGGAAGATTGATGAAGAGTATGGCTATGATTACCCATAGTCTCACTAATAAGAATTGAAATTCTTTTATTAACGATTAGGATATATTTCTAGATATAGGGTAGTCTGGAATATCAGCAACTTGTTACACTATTAATTGTTAATCTTATTGTTCTAATATGATTATCAATTAAGCAATAACTTATAGCTTAGCAAGTTAAGAAGTATAGTTAGTCTGTAGTTATTTTCATATCAGATTTATATATAAATCTCTGTTAATTTATTATGGTACTTATAAATATTTCTAACCCAATAGGAATTTTCATATATCTCAGCAAAGCAGATAAATATTTTGATAATTTTATCTATCTGCTAACTTTCCAATTGACTGACAAATAGCCATGTATATGTCAAGAGAGTGTCTGCAACTCTCACAATCTCATAGAGGTAGTCTAGGATGCAGAGCAACACTGCCAGGAAACTAGTCATTAGCAAGATAGGAAACAGGGCCTTGTGAAGGGTTCTGGAGCAAAAGGGTCCCAGGGCAAGGGTGTACAACGCGGTATATAGAATTAGGTAGCCAATAAAAAAAACTTGGTTGGATCCCAAAGAGGAGTCCACAACCAAATGGATATCTGTGCTGGGGAGCTTGAATGACTTGATCTGGAGGGGACCAGAGTGGCCCAGAGGTGCACCAGATATGGTAGATAATTTAGTTATTATAAAGTGACAAACGTTATTAGAGACCTCCTCAAAGAGGTCCTCACACAGAATCACCCAAGAAACTATATTCAGAAATATGGAAAGCTAACGGGGAATTTTATTAAAAAGTTGACCAACAAGGAAAGTTGGTCTCATGAAAACATACTTAAACTATGGGGGGTGAGTCTTCAATTGATGGAAATAGTGCTAAGCCTAAGCAAACCAACAGGCGCATTCTACCATTGACCAGGGTAAGGTAACACAAAATTAACTGAATTCAGGTTAAGGACTGTAGATGGACTCATCCCAATTTGGTAACACTATAAATAGAATGGGTTTCAAAACCCTGTTCCTTGAGCAACTATAATAAACTGTCATTATTTAGAATGTAGCTGAAGCATTTTAATGCCCAGGTTGTAACAAAAAGCTGATCATCACGCACATTCCTAGGACCAGCCTGGGCATATCTCACCTGTACCCAGCGTTTGTACAGGGTATGCTTAAGGTCAGAGAGGCCTTGTAATTTGATATTTTTGGCCTCCTGATGTACAGCTTTATTTTACAATATGTGCCCATAATTATGTCATGGAGCTATGACATTACCCTCCCATCCTTTTGAGGCTCCACCCCCCTTTAGGGGCTTTCACAAAAAAAGTTCTTATTAGAAGGGACCAACTACATAGCAGCGATGGTTTACTTCAACTTAGGTCCTGCAGCCCTGGGAAAACGCTTGTGAAAAACTTTGTCAGATCTTGGGCATGGGCGCAGTTGCATGCTGGTACCCAACTGTTCCTTATGCGTCAAATCCCTTCCAGGATATGAGGCATCAAGATACTTCTTATTCAGCATGAGGCTACAATCTCCTCCACTTCCCACTCCAATGCACCATCTACAAGATAAACCTTTGGAGTCTATTTGGTGGGGACCTCAAACAACGTAAGCTTATTTTCATGGAAGACTGCAACAATCTGGAATGAGAGGGAGATCCATTTGGTATGAGGAGTAGCCCACCTTTCTTACACTGTGGTAAAGCCCAAGCTTCTTCAGTCCCAGCTTTTTGCATGGCTTCTTGATAGATATGTGTTGAAAATCTGATATGACTGGACAATAATCTCTGAAGAGCAACAGCAGATTGGCTAGAATCTGCCAACTAGAATGATACTTACAATTATTTAATCACTTTGAGATGATGCAATATTGGGTTATATTGGGTTACTAATAGATTGCCTCCAGATAAAGCAATAAGGTAATTTTAACATTTTATGAATAATATTGAGATTGCCACAAATTAAGGCGATAGAGAATTTAAGGATACCATCCCAAAACCATGAGAATATGGTAGAACATAATAATATAAGCTAATAAAATAGTATCATCTGTAGCCTCTGATATATAAGTGAGATAGGGCAACTGAAAGAGTAGGTTGTTAATAGTCTAGTGAGAGTGAAACTGCAAAAAACCATTAAATTTTAAAATAATTAAAAAGTGTCATTAGGAGAATTGCTCCATATTTATTTTATTTTCAAGTGTTTTCAGAGGACCAACAATCCTTACATCATCCATCCATAGTTCACTGGTTTTGACCTGTGCAACCCTTACAGCATATCCTAAAGGTATCGCCCAAAATTATAACAGTGGTGCTCACTACAGGGTCACATTGATCAACCACTAAAAATTAAATATCTCTAGTCATTGGCCATGTCACATCAGGGCTTCTTTGCAGGGAATCTTTACAAAGCTATGATCCAGCTAAATATGAGGAACTCAAACTTGCTTTAGATGTGATGCTCAAAAAACATGATAAAATTCTTCAAGAGTGGAACACTGTTATGCACCAGCTCAACAGCACGTTTAGCTAAATGCAAATTATGGGACAGCAAAATAAGCAGCTTGCTAATTGCTTAGATGACACCTACCAAACAACTGCATCGTGTAAAGAGGAAATTTAATGGTACCTCCTAGCCTCCTCATTGGGAAGAGGAAGAACATCATGGAGCTGCTTGTGAGGAACTATACAACGAGGAATATGATGCTGGCAGGAGGTACTACACCCAAGAAGGCAGCTCTGAATATGGTTATGAATCAGAGAGCCAATTTATCTATTGATGGCAGTGCTGCCCACTTCAGAGGCCCATGCTACCTCCAAAGCAGCAGACATCTCAACCTCCACTGGACCATCTCCTCATCGAGAGACTGCTTATGAGTCTTGACCCATTCCTCAGTACGCCCCAAAAAGTCATGTCTATGAGCGAGATGAGGAGATCATTAGTGAGAAGCTGACTCAATTTGATCACAATGGGAATATCCATGGCTTCTCTAAATATTTTGAGTTTGAAGTGGAAGGCGCCTCAGATAGCATAAAGCTAAACTGTTGATATCTGCCTTGGAATGAGAGTGCTGATCAAGTCGCCTGCTACCTTTCAAGCAGCTCTGTTACCTACTAAGAAGTGAAGGATACTATGTTGCAACTGTTTGGGGGTACCTCAAAAATGTCACAGCAAAAGGTAGAGTCCTTGCCTATTGGGTTCTGCCATAATGAGATCCTCACAGCATTTGATGACCAATTTATGGTGGAAGCTAATGTGCTTATTGGGGCAGGATAATTTTGTGGAAGCTGACGTGTGCATTGCAAAGACCTCCATGGTGAAGCCATACTGTGAGCTTCACAATGTCTTTCACTGATTCTGGATGACAACGTTCCCCTGCTCAAAATTTGCAGTTCTTGTACCTTAAATCTGCTAACTTCCCTCCACCCAATATGGAGCAGAAACATCCTGCCACCGCCAAACCCTCTTATTTGGGAAAATACTCTTGTCCTTCCCACATTCCGCCTAGCAACCCCCAGCCTTACCATAATTCCACACATCATCCTCAGAAAAATTACTCCTAACAGTTCAACTTATGCTCTGGGCACATTTACAAAAATTGATAGAAGTTCAACTACTGACCTGGACCTAGCTATTCTGAGTGACAGCAATCCTCTATTGACCTGGCCTTGGTTATGCTGATCGCCAACAACTATGCTATTGTCCCAGCCCATCTTATTTGAACCAAGGACGCAGTTCTTATGAGGGTGAATTGCTTTGAATGTGGTCGCCCCGGCCAACTAGCATGAAGTTGCCATAACCTTCATGTTAATTACATGAAACAGGATTAATACTAACAGGGAAAAGATGGAGAGGAGTAGATACTGGACTCTCTACCTCTGCTATCCCAACCACAAACGTCCCACCTGAATCAATTGTAGTATATCCAGTGGAAGTCTCTTAATAAAATGATGGGATTTTATACCAGCAACCAGTTGGAGGAGGGACCTACTGACATGATCACAAGCCAAGGCCATGGTGGATGAAGGACCTCAGGAGCAACCAAAGCCATACACCTGCCAAATGTTTAATCAAGCTTCCTAAAACAAGCTTGATCCAGCCGCAGATGCGCCAACCCTAATTGGAGTAAACGTCACCCTTCTGATAGATGCTATTGTTAAAGAATATCAAAAATTGGTGAAGGGATTATGAGTGTCCTTGGGAAAAGATCACATAAATGTTCACGTACTAAACAGTCAATACTCTTCTTATTCTGAGTGTACATACCGCGACATTTGTGTAACAAAAAAGATTTCATGCTTTAATAGATACAGATGCTACAGTCAACATAGTTTCTACTAAGTTGATAGCAAAGTTGATGTTAAAGCCTGAGGTGGGACATCAAATGGTATTGGGACCGCTGGAGCGGAAAGAACGGTCTTTGAGGGAGTGTACAGCGCGTTACCTTTGCGGTTTGGGTCCATTGTCATTGTAGCTCCAGCGATAGTGCTACCCAACAGTAACTAGGACCTGCTAATTGGAACTGCTCTCCTGCGACACTTTGGTGCTGTCATTGAAATGATGGAGGTGACCTTTGAAATTTTGGGGCAGAATATCTCTATTTACCTTACCTTTAGCGGAGTGCCAAAGGATTGTATGCACATGGGCCATATCAACCTTGCATATAGTGATGGGGTTATTCCAGTTTGCTATCATCAACTAAAAAGCAAGACTCAGCCCCTTCCCCAAAAGATATATGAATATCAAGGGCTACCTCTCCAAGCTACTGGGATTATATATATCTATTCCTTCAGGACACCAAGTCATAGTGAACACTAAGTTAGTGTAACAAATCAGAAAAACCACAGTTCTGATTGCCATATAATTTTTACATATTCATTTGTTGCACCGACAAGCAACCAAAGTTGCCTAACTGAGTAGGGAGAGGTTTGAGGCACTGACAAGCAGCCAAAATTTACCTCTCATTAGTTGGCTATGTAAAGGTTGAATAGTGGTTGGTCCAACCTAACCATGCGAAAGCCTCCTCAAAATGGAAACACCCAAAAAAGACCACAGGTATGTGAGGTATGCAAACCCAGAAACATCCTTTATTTTTATTTTGGACCATAAAAATGAAGGTGTCTACCGACCAGAGCTTGTCTGGGGGGCAACTGACAATGCTCCCCAGGAAGGGACATGCTAGGGTGAAAATTCCGAAGTAAACTTTGGAATAGGCAGGCATGCCTTATAAAGGCAGCACTTTGGGGCCTCACCCAAGTTATTGATTAGTCTCACACAAGCCTAATCTACAATTTGGGCAAGGCACAACTAAGCGCCCAAAACGTTCAAACTAAAATTTTTTTATAAAAAATTTGACTCAAAATCAGAAAATTCGAATCTGAGTCAAAATGTACAATTGAGACAAATCTTGACCGTTACAGTTAGAGGTGGAAGTCCCAGCTGAGCTCTATGGGAAGGTCATTGGGCCTTGAAGCAAACATGGCTTGAGCCTCATGTGGCTCCAGGAAATATACTCCCAGGCCATAGAAAGATAAAGGTTTTGTTAGAAAATCTCCAGAACAAACCAATGTAAATCCTCCAACACCAAATAGTAGCATAAATACACTTGACCCTAATTGAGGAGGTCCTTTAGGTTCACAGTTTTAGTTCATTGGATGGATTTGGTCTAACAGTTGATTCACCACCCAGCGTAATGACAGTGTTACCACGGGAGAATTTAATATGGTTATCAGAGGAACAAAAAGACCAAGCAATAGCTTTATTCCGGAGGTATAAAGGGATTTTTGCCATCAACGACATCAATTTAGGGTGTGATTGGGGGGATGGAGGTGGTACATTTATTGGAACTGGGGATCACCTTCCCATCAGATCTCAACCAACCTGCCAATCAAGGGCAGCTGAAGATGTTGTCAAAGAGGAAATAGATAAGTTGCTGGAGCAAGGGATGCTTGAATCATCCAAGAGTCTCTGGGCTTTGCTCATTTTAATTGTAAAAAAGAAGGACAGTGCCAACTGGGTGGTGATAGACTACCATAAGCTCAACAGAATTATAAAGTAGGACTCATATCCCTTGCCTCAGATCATTAATGCATTGGATTGGTTAAGTGAAACTTTACTTCTTGGTGATGGATTTGATATCAGGTTACTGGCAAATTGAGCTGCCCACAGCAGAACAAGAGAAATGAACTGTAATCACATCCAAAGGCCTTTTCCTTCCGACCCATATGCTACAAGGGCTTTGTAATGACCAAGCTACATTCCAACGAGCCTTGGACACTGTCTCAGTGACCTGAAGCTGTTGTGTGTCCTCATATCCTTGATAATATCAATGTTTTCTCTCAAGCTTTTCTGAGCACCTTGATCATCTAGAAGCATATTCCGCTGGCTTGCTGAGGCGAACATCAAGATAAAGTCTTAAAAATGTAATTTCATTAATGACCAGTTGTGATACCAGGGGTTTGTGGTAGACTCCAAGAGGCTGAAACCATAGCTGGCTAAAGTAGAGGCCATCCAAAAAATGACTACACCAAATAGTAAGCGCAACAACAGGTATTTTTGGGAATGGTCAGCTACTACTGGCGCTTCATCCCTAACTTCAGCTGTATTGGGGGCCCACTATTTGAGTTGTTAAAATGAAACCATGTTTAAATGGACAGAACGTCATCAATACTCCCTTGACACTTTGGATGGTGGTGATCAGTACACCAGTGCTACGCTTTATGAACTTCAATAAAGAATTTATTGTTCAGATGGTGCGTCCCTTTCCACTGTTGGAGCAGTCCTTTCTCAGAAAGATGATGAGGGAGGGGAGCATCCCGTTGCATAATGTAGCCAAAGCCTGAACTTCCATGAATGTAATTATACCATGACTTAGTATGAGTGCTTAGCAATAATTTATGCATATAAGCAATTTAGGGTCTACTTTCATGGGGTGAAGTTTAAAATTGTAATGGATCACGCGCCATTACGTTGTTGCAGAACCTCAAGGAACCTGAAGAACATCTAATCCAATGGGATCTGTTGGGAAGTTGTATGACTGGATGATATGCTACCCATATCAGCGGATCAGATGGGGAATGAGACAAGTCTCAAGATTTACAAAAAAGGGATACACAAATTATATTTAAGCGAAATGGGGACATTTGGTGAAATGAGAGGATTTATGCCGAGATTTGATACAAATGAGAGTAATTCAAAAAGAGAAGAAGAATAGAAGAGTACCAAGCTGAGGATGCATCCAGCTAGGGAACTGAGGTATAAAGAGTTTGATGGAAAATTAAAGGGGGTAGTATTTTTATGAGGGAAGAGAGAGCGCAAATAAGTCTGCGATTTATATT
>JAKSZP010008551.1:0-44105 GCA_022478985.1 Massospora cicadina | reverse complement strand
TGTAATCTTGGAATGCTTGTCCTTTGAATTCCATACCATTAAGAGTTTTCTTAATGAAAAAGATTATTAACAGGGTCACACAAAGTTTCTCATGACCTACTATAGCACAGATAAAATCTTGGAGCTGTTTACTTTTTCAAGGTTGTAGCTTGCTTCAGCTCCTTTATTTAAATGCACAAGTTCCTTGTATGTGCATTGTATGAGTTGTTGATTATTAATTGAATAGGGTATTGATAGTATGAAGACTATTACTCTAGTTAAATTCTTATAGCCAATATGATTATCAGGTCCAACGTTAAGCTGGTGCTTGTCTAATATTTAATGTTCTTCTGAAATATTGGTAGGGACTTCTTCCCTTTTCTGATAGAACTTAATCTAGGATTAGTGTAAGTCCGGGGGACCAGCCCCTACAACTGGATAGGGATCAGCATCCCTTTCAGACCAAAAGAGGGCCAAAGGCCCAAGTGGACCCCCTGTTGCAGTTGAGCGACCTGGCGCATGTGGTTGATGAGCGCTGGGTGACTGCCCTTCCTCCTAGAGATATTCAGATCTCTCTCCCCTCCCCCCTCCCCAACCCTAGTAAAATTAATAGAGGGGACCTGCCAGGAGATTATGCAGGCCAGGGGCCATGGGCGGGCCCCTGGGACCCCTCACTCACCAGGGGAAACATACCAAAACTTTGAAGAAACAGCCAGTGCTAGTATTGGAGCCCAGTCTGCAAATTCCAGGCTAATGGAGCCAGTCCAGACTGGTTGGGTCCAAAAATCAGATTGGAATTCAAATTGGGTTTTGAACCAGGTTACAAGTGACTCAGACCAGTTGCCCCTATCCCCTGGAATGGATCTGGGAAGTTCAGATCACATAGACAATCAAATTGAGAGTTCAGACTGAGTTGTGGATGACTGAACACTAAGGCCACAGCCCCCCAGGACAAATCTGGGAAATCTGAACTGCGTGAGCATCCTGACTTGAATGGTCAAGGCCAAGATTGGTACCATCGACCTGGTCTAGCCCCAAAAATTTAGGAAATCTGCAAAAGTTTTTTTGATTTTTGCCAAGAATTTGGGCATCCCTCCAACCCCCCACCCTCCAGCCAACCAAACCCCATTGATGATCCCCAATCACCCAATCCCTCAGCATCCCCACTATGTGATTCTCTCAATATTTAAGGCAACTGCCCTGCTGAGGGGCAGTTGTCAGTTCATTCTTTATTCTCCCCACATTTTGCACTAAAATAAAGCCTGAATACCCCAAATGCCTTGCCGCGGACTCCGCCTGTTTGTTTTTTTGTTCAAAATTTCACTGATTGATCCAGCAAAGCATGCTGCTGCCCAAATAATCATCCCAATGATCGCCAAATGGGTCATCTGGTCACTTGACCCTACCATATGGCGGTGGATCATATCCATGGTAAACCGCCTCATTCTTGATGATGGAGTCAACTCCATCCATTTTTGCATACCTGTCAAATGCAAACCTGTCTGTTTGCTTCACCGTCGGGATTTCCAAGAGCGCTCCCCTATTGGAGCAGCCTCAGGGCACCCCCACCCCAATGCCCATGAGCTTGGCCCCCACACCTGGCTTGTCCGCCGCTAATCCCACCCACCTAAGGGCTCTGGAGTACCCTACCAAGGGGGACTCAGCCCTAACGCTTGTTGCAGGTCCATTTTCCCCTCTGACAACACCCCTGCCCGCGCGGTGGTCCCTGTGCCGCCCCTCTCTGGCGCACAGACTCACCTACCCATAACCAAAGTCCAGCAACTGTGAACCCTGGAGGAGTCATCATCCTCCCCACCTCTCCCACCCTTGGAGGTTGCCCCCACAAGACTCGCGGTTGCCCCCATTGCAACCATCTGGTTTGCCTTGGGGCCTTCAGTACATTTATAAACATTCACTTTCCTCACATCCCCACTAGATCTCCCCTTCTTCTAGTCACACGGACAGCTGTGCCCTTGGCATTCTGGGCTCTCCACTGGGTACTCACACACCACGACTGGGAGCTCAGTCTAATTCTTATCAGCCACTTCCATGACAATTAGGTTCATTGGTTCTTCTTCTCTCACATCATGCAGAGTCCGCAGAGATAATAATAGAATAGACAAAGGATCTCTTATCCTTTCAAAATCTAGTCTAAAGAGTAAAATATAATAGTATAAATTATTAAAATATTTGAAATTTTTTTATCTTTACCTGTTTTATTTAGAAAAATGTAAAGGGAATTTGGTGCCCAACTCTTCTGTTGTCACCCCAATTAGAAATGGAAGTTATTGCTGATGAATTGCCCCTTCAGGGTTACTCCAAATAATAATCTTCCTCATTATTTTAGTCAGAGTCTGCTGACTTTCAATGTGACCTCTTCTGGATTGAAACAAAAAAACGTGTCCCAATGCCTTTGTTCAACCCCAGCATGTCACACTTATGTTAACACTCTTCTTAGGTAATGGTAGTTATACCCATAAACATAAGGTTATATAAGCTAAAAGGTTAACTTGCAAGTTGCTTATCACAGGCACCATCACTTGCCTACCAACTCATAAACCCCTTAATCAATAAGAAACAAACCCTAAAGATTCCTACAAGTCAAATAGATTACTAGTATCAAAATCACTAACCTAATAACTTGTTACTGTCGTAGATCATACCCAACAAAACATTAGTGATCTGGTAGATCAAAACTTGGCTTTTTACTTAATATTTGCTAGAAATAGCTCTCTTAACAATAGTTATCATGGGTAATCATTAACTCCTATATTCACTATCAGGTTTAAATCCCTAGTGGAAAAGAAAATTTATTGTAAGTGATTAATCTGGGTAATGTAGGAATATCAAAATCCTAACAAGTACTCAGATCCCTCACAAGTTTTTTAGAAGATAAGTCAAGACAATAGAGAGGAAGTATTATCAAAAATATTGACTTAACTTTGGGTTATTAAATATTTAGTGTTGATGGTCAGAACAAGAATGAATGCAATTTGGGCCATCTAATAAAATGAACTTGCAATTAATCCTAACTCTTAGACCTTCAAAATATTCTAGAATTGTCACACAGTGACTCCTACTCTCTAAATCAACTTCACCTTGTAATATAGGTAGAATTGTACCTATTGTACTCATTGTGACCATTTTACTCCTCAATAATTGTTATCCTAGCCTTCAAAATATCATTGTTCTGTGGCTAGAAAGTCTATTATGAATACTCCTAAATCATCTAAATAAAGTATTTTCATTTGCCCAAACTTAATTTATTGCATTGGAAGTCCTTCTTGGAGTAGAGATTTACTATCCCAAAAAGGTTTTTGAGTATGTATAGCTCTCTGTACGCTATTCTGCAGACTTGACCTTATTAAGGAACAGAAGTTGTGCAATCAAGTAAGATCAAAGGAGTTCCAAGAAGGAACTTTACCAGTGCAATTATTGTGCTTGTCTCAATTGTAAGTCTGAGGGAATGCCCCCTCCACTTGGACCAGGTGGTGTTCCCTTTCCCATCAAAAAAGGGACCAAGAAGGCTGGCAGCCCCCTCATCTCCCAGGGCAACCTCGCCCATGTAGTGGACAAGCGGTGTGTCACAGCTTACCCTTTAAGGATTCTGCCACCTACCTCAGTACTAACATCCAGGAAATTGACATGGCAAATTGAGAGGATTTGTGTCAAGTTGGCAAAAAGTTAGCATCCGCATGGGGCAAAGAGGCCAAATACAGCTTACAGCAACAAATCTTTGGCCTCAATGGTCAACAGCCCAAGACCATTGGCAACAAAGCCTGATAGCCATGTACCTTTGGGGGATAAAGTAATTAGTACTGAACTTTTGGTAAAATTTGCCACTGGCATCAAGCTATCAGCAAAAGTAGCCATCCACACTAAACTCTCCCCAGCAGCATTGAAATCTCCATCTGACAAATATCACCTGGTCAAAAAGATGCCCAAGCAATTGGGTGCGGGTGGGTTAGGCACCCTGAACCCATTCTCAACCTCTTGGGACTGCCCCTATGTGGGGTGGCCATAGAAGGTTCATGTTGCCCATCAGGTGGGATGCCATCGCTCAAACTGTCAGAATTATGGCAAATTCATAATTCAGACACTTGTGGACAAACCAATTATGACTCAGCCCACTGCTGATGCTTTCAAAGTCATTTCTAAATAACTAAGTTTCTCCCCCATTCAAAGTTCACCAGGTTAGTCAAATCTTGAGGGTCTAATCCCATGCATTCTAAGCCATTCCCCAATTGATCAGTATTTTTAAACAGTGGTACCACACTGGAAAAATTGATGATCAGTTTTCTTTATTTTACTCCAAATAAACATCACATTTTTCCAATTTATTTTATTAGTTCATTTTTTTCTTTGCCAAACCCTTGCGACACCTCCAATGTGGCCTCCTGGACGACATGCCAACTGGGCTACCCCAGTTATATTAGTAACTCTGGCTCCCGCCATGGTCAATTAAGCCTATCATGTGAAGAACTTTCTG
Organism: Massospora cicadina; assembly: GCA_022478985.1. Classification (NCBI taxonomy): domain Eukaryota; kingdom Fungi; phylum Entomophthoromycota; class Entomophthoromycetes; order Entomophthorales; family Entomophthoraceae; genus Massospora; species Massospora cicadina. The sequence goes on along the minus strand of JAKSZP010008551.1, from coordinate 39,637 downwards.
GAGTTGTCTCTGCTCGCTGAGGCAATCCACCTTCAAGATACTTGGTTTCTATATGAAAAACTATCCCCACTCCAGGTGAACCTCTGTGCTCTCACTAATATTATCACTCCAAATTCACCCATGGACTAACTCAAACCACCCAATCTGATTCTGAAATTCCCTACACCCAAACACATGTGCTCTGAGGCTGCAACAGCCTGGCTTTTTTCAGGTTGCTCTTCACATTTATGGCCCATCAGCACACTTTGATCTCTTATCTCCCAGCTGCTTTAAACGTTACACAATGTCATGAAAATGGCAGAAGAAGTTTAGACTGGACTTCCAGTCAGGATGTGTAACCACCCAAAAAGCAAGCCAGAATGCCAGAGGCATTGCCACATGTACAACGTTGTATGGAGCTGTGAATTGGGAAATGATAAACCATTGGTGTAGGGCAATTGTGAACAGCAACCTGAGAACAAACCAAATGGAGACAAACACAGACAATGGGGTCTTGCTTCAGGGGGCGGTACCACAGTTATAGTTTCTACAAGGTCACCAGTGGGTGGGTTCAATTCAACTGAGGAGACAAGGGGGCAGATCCTTGCTTGTAAATGGTGGATGTAAGGCCACAAGATCCCAGTATATTGTTGGCAGATATTTGAAATAATGGGGTTGAATTGTCAGAAGTATCTAGCTCACTGAATCTAGTTGAGAATAGTGGGGGCCATAGTAACTATCAGTACTGGTAGAGCCCATCTGGTATAGGGACTGACAGGCCACCAGAGTAAAGCCATCAGGAATATAGCCAAAAGGATATCAATAAAGTTGAAAATTGATAGTTTTTATAAGCAAATTTTATTTAAAGGAAAGTGAAGAAAATCGACCAAATAATTTTCTCTGTGCAATGCAACTAATTAAATACTGGTGATTGATGCAGGAAAAAGTAGGGATCAGGTCCCTCAAGTTTTGGCATAACTGGCGAATCATTTGGGGATGAAGGCAGATAAGCTCAATGGGAACCAACATCAAAGAATTTGGCAGCAGGCTGAGTCACTGTCAGTTTGATCTTGAACACCCAAACCAGGGCTTGACTGCGTTTCTAACAGTTGGCGTGACAGCATCTAGCCCAACGAGCAGTGGTAATCCCCCAGGGTCACACCATGTAGGGGTGGTCCCTTTTGGTTGGGAATGGGTTTGGGATGCCCAACCCACCCATGCCTGGTCACTTAGCCATTTGTTTGAACAAAAGCATTGTATTAGCCGCAACTCCTGATTTTCTGGAAGGGAGCTTCAAACTATCATCAATGGTGTCCAATGCTACTGCCTGCACGTTGAGTATCATCCCCAATGATTTTGAGAGGGGGTTAATTTTGACAATTGCACTGTTGGCTGAATCAAAACTGTCAGTGATTCTAACCAATGAATCTACTTTATCCCTTTTTGACTATGTGGATTCCAATCATTGGGCTTGGTTCCAATTGTTTTTGGACTAATTGACTTCAGTTCAGTAATCTCAGTGCAGATTCCCCTGATCCAGTGGACAAGTTTGGCTGAGGTGAGTGTGGGCACCGGGAAGGGATCCAAAGAGGAGGGCTTTTACCCAGCGCTCATCTACCACATGGGCGAGGTCACCCTGGGTAATGAGGGGTACAGCCACCCTCTTTGGAACCTTTTTACTCGGAAATGGGAAGAGAGCCTGATTGACACACAGGGGATGTTTGCTGAGACTTCATTGCCCTTTCTTTTTTCCAAAGGAAGGGCGCCACCGCTGGGAAACTGCATGAGGGCCACATTTTGTGCACCTTGGGCAACTTGATCACATTACCATTGCAACTTTTGGGGGGCAGAGAGCATCAGGGTGGGATTCATAAAACATTTTGACCAGTTCCATGCAGTTAGCGCAATCATGGGCCTTAACCCAACTGTTCTTATGATCTGGATAGCCTTTCCAGGCCATGAGATACTAAATGGACTGACAGGACTTGTGGGATGCTATGATATTTTCCACTTTGGCCTCCTCCACATTTTCAATAACAATCAGCTCAGGATCCGCGGGAACAGTACCCTTAAAAGGTGACAACTGGGAAATGTGGAAGATGGGGTGCTGTTTTCAATGGGCTGGAAGTTTTAGCTGGAATGCACCATTACCAAGTCTTCCACCAAATGGGGTCCTGAATGCTTATTTGAAAACTTATGGGAGGGTACTTGCATTCTCAAATGACGCGTATCAAGCATAACATAGGAGCCCACCATTATGTTATGACCTGGGAGTCACTTACAATCCATGAATTGCTTGTAGTCTTCAATGCTTTGGTGAGGTGTTCCCACACTAAGGATTGAGTATACCTAATTTTTCAGCATGATCTGCAGCAGCTTGGACCTCAGGCCACAATCAGGTTCCAATCAAAAAGGAAGGATTATATCCTAGAGTCACTTTGTATGGAGAAAACCCCATGGAAGTGTGAGTCCCATTGTTGTAGGTGAATTGAGTGAGGGGAAGGTCGTTATCCCAGGTGTCCTGTGCAGCTGCAGCATAGCAATGCAGGTACTGTTCTAGGACTTGGTTAACTTTCTCGGTCTGTTCATCAGACTGAAGATGATACGCCATGGAGCAACAGGGGGAGATTTTTAAAATAGTTAAGAGTTCACTCCAGAACCACACCGTGAGCTATGAACCACAGTCACTGATGATCTCCTTCAGGAGACCAAACATTGAAAACACATTGCGCACAAAAAGGCGAGCAGTTTCCTCCAACGTAATTGTGGAAGTAAAAGAAATAAGAAGAAAAAACTTAGTGAAATGATCCACCACCACCATCACCACCGTAAACCTGTTAGAGCAGGGGAGTTCAATGATAAAATCCGTGGACACTGATGTCCATGGACCCTCCACCTATTGTAAGGAGTGTAGAAGCCCATTTCTTTCAGAGTGATCTGACTTATCCTGAGCACAAGTAATGCAATTGACAATCCAGGCCAGAACTTCCTTAGTTAAACCCGCCCAAATGTAGGTCCGCTTGATCAAGTCAATGCATTTCTTGTTGCCTGGATGGCTGATCATAGGGGGTCATGATGCGCGTGAAATAGCTCAGCTCTGAAGAGAGGGGGAACCCAAATTTGTGACCAAAAATAAATGAGACCCTCCACCAAGGAGTATAGAGATTGTTTATGATTTTGGAGGGACAATTGCTCAAATAACTCCACACCTTTAGGCAGATCATTTGGCCATCTAAGACCTGAGCAACTAGTGGGGTGTCAGGAGCAAGGGAGATGGAAGAGACAACAGGGGGAACAATTTTCAAGCTTTGAGCGGTGGGAATCACAGTAATGAGGTCCACTACATCTGGGTCCAAGGGACAGTGGGCAGGGTTGCAGCTGAGAAATTGGGGAGTACGTTAAGCACACCTTTTACAAAATTATATTTGAAATTGAAATTGCACAAGTCTCAATAGGTATGAGCTTGCTAATGCGCCAATTTTTGTGGTTTATGGAAATACAAGAGAGCTTGATGATTTATGCAAACAGTTACTAATGCTGAGCACCCTGTAACAGAAACCTCCAATGAGTCAATGCCCATGCTACAGCTGCCAATTCCTTATCATAGATGTCCCAAGATTGCTCCATAGAAGTAAATTTTTGGATAAAGTAGGCAACCGGATGTTCCAAGCCATTGTGCTCTTGGAGAAGCACTGCCCCCACTGCCACTGAGGAGGCATCACACACAACAATATATGGCTTGGAAGAATCCACATGTTTCAGGATGGGAGGGGATAAAAACACCTCTTTGATTGACTCAAACGCCTGTTGGCATTTGGGCATCCAATGAAATGGCACATTCTTGCCTGTGATGGAGTGGAGTGGGGAAGCTAACTGGGAAAGATCCAGAGAAAATTTTTTAATAAAATAATGGTTCCTAAGAAACTTCATAATTGTTTCCAAGTTGTTGGAGTTGGCCATTCACGGATTGCATCCAATTTATTGGGGAGAATTGCATAGCCATCCTTAAGGATGAGGTTCCCAAGAAAGGTAACTTCCTCTTTATAGAACTCACATTTGGAAGGCTTGATGAACAAGCCTGCCTTGTGCAAAGCAGCCATGACCACTTTCAAGTCAATAGTGTGTTGTTTAGAAATTGGGAAGTGAACCATAATGTTGTCAATATATGCGACCATGCAAGTGAACCAGAGATCACCCAGTACACTTTTAATCATTTGTTGAAACGTAGTGAGCGCATTTTTCAGCCCAAAGGGCATTATGTGGAATTGGAAAATGCCTCACTTCATCTGGATTCCTGTTAGCCATTCTTGCCCTTCCATTACCCAAATCTGGTTATAGGCATTGACAAGATCCAGCTTAGAGAATACATGAGATTTGGAGATTGCTTGGCTGATCATCTGCTCCAGTGGCAGGGGGTAGGGATCATGAACTGTAACTTTGTTTAAATTTCCATAATCCATGCAGGGACAGAGGGAACCATCAGCTTTTTTAGTAAAGATAATGGAAGATGCAACTGGCAATGTCTCCTTAAACAACCACCCTTTTTAAGCATATCATCTAACCAAGTGTTAAGCGCAACCTCCTCCTCCACTGTGTGGGGATACAATGGACAGTTAATATTCCTCAACTGCACCATTGTACAAAATCCCAAGTTGAATTTAGTATGAGGAGACAGATGATCCACCTTTTTGGAATAGAAGATACTTTGATAGTGCATTAAATTTTTGGGAAAATCAGACAGAAGGCCTGCAGAAGAGACAAGGGAAGTAATAGAACTATGACCTTGAGTTTTCTTAAGCATGTTGACTAATGGAAATTCACCCTCCAGTTGATCATTAATGAATGACAACATGTTTGACTCCAGGTGGATCCTAACATGTTGTCAGCGCCACCATCCAACCCCAAGATCACCAGAAACACCAAGTTTGGCATAGAAGAAAACTGATCACAGAAGTTAAACTGGTGTACTGAAAAAAGTACTGGCTGACAGACTATATATGATGTCTGGGAGGCTGAAGAAGCCACCATCACCAATGGACCTATGTCCATGTCCAGTTCCAATCGTTGAGCTAACTCGATGCTTATAAAATTACCTGTAGATCCAGCATCCACCAGTGTTTCAAAGGAGACATGGTGAGATCCAATACTGATCTTCATAGGTAATAAGAAATAGGCAAAGTTTTGTTAATTGGTAGATTCAGGCATTTCTGTTGCAACTGAAGAAATGGCAGGCAAATCAGGGGGAAGGTCGGGGGCCTTTTCTGTAGTAAAGTTGGGAAGAACAAGGGCTTGAGAACTGGCTTCCTCCATATGGGCTTTTACTGAATATTTATAGGTGAACCAGGATAAACAACTCCGATGAAAGAGTAATTATGGGCTCTTTTTCTGGAACTATCAATGGTTTGATGGTAAAAACTGCATCCGCATCATTGTTGGGTAGTCCTATCAGAAAATTTCCCCCTTGATAGCGGGAAGTATGGTGAGGGGTGGCATTGATAGTGGTTGCAGTGGTACATATTTGATCTAACGTTCCTTTTGAGGTGGACCAAACCTTGTGATGGGCAGAAACTGAATCCAAACCTGATCTAAAGATTGCCTAAAGCATATCATTAGAGAGGTCCAGTGTGGGGCCTATTTGTGGAAGGTAGAGACCAAAGAAGCCAAGCCAGGGGCTTTGGCCATAGTAGAGAGCAATCTGAATAAGCAGTCTGAGTGTGACACCAGGGGTTTCAAGGCAGCTGATATAATGGCAATCAGCGAGGTGGGATCCCCTGCTTGTGAGGAATAACACAGAAGGCCTCATACCCACCAATGGGCATCCCCTTCTACAGCGTCCAACAAAGTGACCCCTTGTTGGGCATGGGATAATGCAGCAGCATTGTCAAGGGCAATTGCAGAATGCATTTGCACCACAGCGAGGGCGTCGAGAACCTGATCCACAATCTCACAGGAAGGAACACATGAACTTTCTTCCAGACTATTAGGTGGGGGAGAGTTAGTAATCCATGAGGCTCTTCCAGCCTGAAGAAGTTATCTCCAAGGTAGAGCAAATACTACCCACAAAATTGGCAAGTGACAAAACAAACAACAAAAAGCAGACTACTGATTGCATGTTCATTTGGTAGAGGGTGACCACTGTGGTGCCCACCTCGAAGAGTAGGGTGAAAGTGGCAGAAAACAATGGTTGGTCAATTATGTCATGAAAATGGCAGAAGAAGTTTAGACTGGCCTGCTAGTTGGGATGTGTGAGCACCCAAAAAGCAAGCCAGGATGCCAGAGGCATTGCCGCATGTACAACATTATATGGAGCTGTGAATTGGGAAATGATAAACCATTGGTGTAGGGCAATTGTGAACAGCAACCTGAGAACAAACCAAATGGAGAAAAACACAGACAATGGGGTCTTGCTTCAGGGGGCAGTACCACAGTTATAGTTTCTACAAGGTCACCAGTGGGTGGGTTCAATTCAACTGAGGAGACAAGGGGGCAGATCCTTGCTTGTAAATGGTGGATGTAAGGCCACAAGATCCCAGTATATTGTTGGCAGATATTTGAAATAATGGGGTTGAATTGTCAGAAGTATCTAGCTCACTGAATCTAGTTGATGATAGTAGGGGCTATAGTAATTATCAGTATTGGTAGAGCCCATCCAGTATAGGGACTGACAGGCCACCAGAGTAAAGCCATCAGGAATATAGCCAAAAGGATATCAATAAAGTCAAAAATTTATAGTTTTTATAAGCAAATTTAATTTAGAGGAAAATGAAAAAATGACCAACAGTTTTTTTAGTGTGATACAACTGATTAAATAATGATTGATTGATATGAAAACAAGCAGGTATTAGACCATCTAGTACTAAAAAAAACAAGCAGGTATTAGGTCCCTCAAGTTTGACCTAACCGGTGAATTATTCAGGGATGGGGGCAGATAAGCTCAATGGGAACCAACATCAAAGAATTTGGTGGCAGGCTGAGTTGCTGTTGGTTTAACCTTGAATACCTGAACCAAGGCTCAACTGCATTTTTGATGGTTGGCACAATAGTATCTGGCCCAATGAGCAGTGGGAATCCCTCTGGGCCACCCCATGTAGGGGCAGTCCCAATTGGTTGGGAACAGGTTTGGGATGCCCAACCCACCTATGCCTGGTTGCTGGGCCATTTGTTTGGTCAAAAGCATTGTATTGGCCACAACTCCCAATTTACCAGAAGGGAGTTTCAAACTATCATCAATGGTGTCCAATGCTACTGCCTGCACATCAGAGATGATCCCTGAAAATTTTGAGAGGGGGTTAATTTTGACAATTGTACTGTTGGCTAAATCAAAACTGTTGGCAATTTTGGCCAATGAATCAATCTTCATCCCTTTTTGACTATGTGGGTTCCAATCATCAGGCTTGGTTCCAATTGTTTTTGGACTAATTGACTTCAGTTCAGTAATCTCAGTGCAGATTTCCCTGATCCAGTGGACAAGTTCAGCTGAGGTGAGTGTGGGCACCGGGGAGAGATCCAAAGAGGGAGGGCTGTTACCCAGTGCTCATCTACCATGTGGGCGAGGTCACCCTGGGTAACAAGGGGTACAACCACCCTCTTTGGAACCTTTTTACTCAGAAATGGGAAGAGAGCCCAATTGACACACAGGGGATGTTTGCTGAGACTTACACTCAAGCAGCAGTGCCCCTGGCATTCTGGCTCACCTTTTGGGTGTTTTTGCATCCCAACTGACAGGACAGTCTAAACTTTATCTGCCAATTTCCTGACACTTACACACTACAATCCTAATTGAGGTGGCCATAGACACCCTCTAAACTATAAGGCTCTCCTGTCCTATATATATAGAAGAATTTTAGCCCAATAAAATTAGTATTAAACTCTTTCCTATATTTTATAATAGCATACATTTTTATGTCCCTTTGCATATTTACAACAATAGCTTTAGCAGTTATGAACCAGGATAGTTGTCTATGAACAGACATTTCTGTTGCAAAAGTTCTTTGCCATCACCTTACAAAAGCCATTCCATCACTAAGAGCCATCTCGAAGGAAGCTAGAATCTCTAAACAGGACATCTCTGAGCAAACAAAGGATCAACTTTTCAGCTTTACTATAACAGCAAAACCAATAAAAGTAATATGTAGCATGAATATCAAGAGCTACAAATTTGAAATATGTTTTTCATTATAATACTTGCTCAAGTTTTATACATTAGCTAAATTATAATCTTATCTATTTATAAGCCATCTGATATTCACCAACTTATACTATGTATCAATACAAGATGTCAGAGATATATCATTATACCTTTAAGTACACCATTTAAGTGAATATCATACCATATATTTTTTGCATTATAATCCTAATAAGATTAACCTCAGGATATAGTTATCAAATTTAAAAAAGGAAAATTCTGAGAGTAAAGATAAAATCAATCTGGGATACCTGCCTGCACAATATTTGATCATTGGGATTCTAGATCTGCCTTCACTGTGATACTAAAATTAGATCAAGTACTTGAGTTAAAATTTACATGTTATTTTACTCCTCTGAATGTAAGTTTAAGCTTAGAAATCATAACCTAATTACAAAAGTTCTAGAAATCAAATTCAGATTCTAATTAAAAAATAATTAGCAGGGATACCCTAACTATCTGGTCATGTTATTTCATTTTATAATATTTTCTAATTTTATTCGAGGTGGGCCGACCTGGGGACGATACCGCACCGATTAGGGAAGTGAAGAAAAATGGGAAAGGAGGATAAAACCCGGAAAACCTCCATGCGCGGCGTATGATAGGCCAGGAACTCCATGGACCGCCTTTGCTATTTGCTATCTCGGTTCGGGGCATTGGCACGCAAACCCAACACAGTCAAAATCGTCCCCTACCCAAAGTCCATTACCGGGATCGAACTCGGGAGGCAGTGGTAGAGGGTCTATATTCTACCACTGGGGTATCCTCCCTTTCATTTATATTAAATAATAAAAATTAAAAATTTTTAATAAAATCTAATATGGTCAATTTATTAAAGATTAGGGCTGTAGTTAAGCATTTTGATATTAACTATGTAAGCAAATTCTTTATCTTTGTTTATTTAAATTAAAGAAAAATATAAATTATGAGCAATATAAAGCAAAAGGCAAAGATTATGTTTTGTTTTTTTGTAGTTTGTAGGTAATTATAATATTGTTTTTACTATTAAGTTGCTGCATGCTTAAGGTAGCAAAATGGAGTTACATATCTTAGCTTTTATTAGCTATTGCTGAGATTAAGCATGTTTAAAAGAATAATAAGATGACCAAATTTTCTTTGACTAGGCACTAGGTTACATTTGGTATTTGCTTAATCTTTTGTAGGCTTTTCAAATTTAAGAAGCAAATTAGCATTTTGCTAAAAAAACTAAATGCAACTAAAAAGTCTGGGTTAGCAGTCTTTTTTAATAAAGATACTTCCATGTTAGTCACTTGTTTCAAAAGATATCTAACTAGTGAGTAAAGGCAGCTTAATTATTGTTTATTTTTACTAAAAATAACAATCATTATTATTTAGAAAATACAATAGCCTTTTAAAAAAATTCCATGAGTTTGAATGTAAAATAAAAGAGAAAACCATTTAAACTCTTCGTCAGTGCCATAAATTAAAAAAAACACTTTTAAAAAGGCTATACCCAAGATTCTTAAAATTAAAAGATTTAATAAAACTCACAATAATAACTATAAATGTGCACTCATATAAGTACTTTATTTTTGCGCTCAATTTTAATTTGCTTTCTTGCGAAACGAGCAGCCTAAATATTAGTTTTATACTAGCACAAGCCTTACCATCAGTGAGGCGAGCCCGTCCACCAGTAGGTTGGCAGAGAACAGTTGAGCAACTTCCGCAAACAACAACCGTTTGAGCGTGAGAAAAAACAGTTGTAATGTTGTAGCAGCCTTCAAAACGAGTCAGTATTTTTAGGCTTGTTTACCTTGACATTGACATCCATGGAAGTAAGAGTTAGGGGAAGCAACTAGACGCTTAAGTTTGTGACGTTGCTTTTCATGCTCAATAGAAGGATTGAGAAGATCTACTGCAAGCTAGATTTACATTAATCAAGATTCTTTAGGATCAGTATAATATACTTACAACCATGTTGTCTTTTTAGAAGTTAGGCAACGTGAAAAGGGATGTTTAAACTCGCAAATGTTTCTGCTATCAATGAAGCTATGCGCGGCTCAATAAAGGTTAATCTCATTACTCGCTGTTAATTGCCATTTATGATTAATCGCATCTGGCTAAGAATGCAAAAATCAGTATCTTATCTAACAAGTTGCTTAACTCAGCGTTGCTCGAGTTTATATTTACCAAACAATTCTAACCAATTATTTTTAACCGACTTTGAAAAAGAAAGAGGTTATCAATTCGACCTGTATGTATGTTTTTTGTTGTTGTTTTTCTTTTTTCTATGTTTGTTCGCGCATAACTCTGAAAATACTGGACCAATTCAGATGATCATCTTCTCCAAAAATCTAGGATGCTCCAACTTAGGTCCCATTTTACTTTTGTAAGTATTGGTCAAGTATCTGCCCATTAATTTAGTAAATAAAAATTGGGCTCGGAAGCGATAGATTACAAGTGTGAGTATGTTCATCGCTGGATAAACTTTATTCCGGCATCGGTGAAGCGATAGCTTCGAAGCACTTTTGATATGTCCTATGGCTGGAGGTATATTCAAAATTCAGTCAGTATGAGCTCATAGCGGGATGAGCTTAAATCATTATAGATGCTATCGTTTTTGCATAATTTGACCAATAAACTCATCTAAATCTAATAAAAATGAATTATTTTAGATAGCGATCAATAAATTTACATAGATTGACTATTAAAAGCAACCAAATATAATAAAATGAATTACTGTAGATGGTGATCAGTAAATTTGGTATACTCTGACCAATAAAATCATCTAAATTTAATAAAATGAGTATTGTAGATGGTGATCTGTAACTTTAGTATAATTTGACCAATAAGATCAACTAAATTTAATAAAATGAGTTATTAGAATATTTGTTTATAAGATACTACATATAAAGGGTGGTTAGCTGAGTGGGTAGAACTCCTTCCACCCCTAGTTCAGGTTTTGAGTTCGAAACCTGTACTGGCTAGAAAACATTCTCGATGTGGTATATTTGTCTCAAGGTCGGCCCACCTCGAATAATTTTTTAAGATACTATATATATTTTTATTTATTCAAGGCAAGCCGACCAGGGGACGGACATTGCCGAAAAAGATACTATATATAAAATATATACAAAGAGTTTTATTTTAGAGAAAAAGTAAGGGGTCAAAAAGGATATATAAAGATAGTAATATTTAATCAAAGTAGAAAAAAGAGCCCCTTTTAAAAATACACTAATTTTTTAGGGAAAAGAGCTAGGAATAAAGGTTTTTGGGAAAAAGAACCTCCTTTAAAAAAAGCTCTAAAAAGTATAAAATAATCGAGAAATTAAGCCTACTCAATAAAACCCTTTTTTGAAGTCGGCGCCATACTTTAACAGACTTATAATAGGCATTTATAATTTATATACTCAGTACTATTTATATTAACTTGCTTATAGTTTACATTTGGACCCAATCCAGACATAAGATATAATTTGTATTTGTGAGCAAAATTCTATAATTCAGTTTAAAATATGGCGCCGACTTCAAAAAGGGTTTTATTGAGTAGGCTTAATTTCTCGATTATTTTATACTTTTTAGAGCTTTTTTTAAAGGAGGTTCTTTTTTCCCAAAATTTTTTAGTTCTTGTATTGGTAGATGAGATGACCAATTTTTTAGGAAGTAATTAAAATCTATCGAATCAACCAAAATACCAACTACTCGGCCAAAACCTATCGAATTTATCGAAACAAACTAAAAACCACCAACTACTCAACTGAAATCAATTGAACTATCAAATCAACTAATCACCAAACACTTGGCCAAAACCTATTGAATTTATCAAATCAACCATAACACCAAATAATCGGCCAAATTTAAATAATCTATCAAATCAACTAAAAATCACCAACTATACAGCAAAATAATTAAATTTATCAAATCAACTAAAGCACCAACCACTGTCACAGAAGTTCCAAGTAATCGGATACATCAGAGATATGCTCTCCCTAGATTTACCCTTAGGGAGAAGTTTTCTTTCCACTTGAACTCACTTTTGAGTGAATTTATAAAAAACAAGAGTTTAATTTACAACTGCCATCTGCCCACATCTGTTTTCCAGTTAATGTCCTCAGGTCCACCGCCTGCTGCTCCAGCATGGGGCAGCAGTGCTCCACCTCCCAGCATTTTCTGCTCTGCAGGAAAATGAATTCAGATAGGCTCAAACAGTCCACCAAACTTTATTGGCCATTTTATCCCCCCACAGGACTTAATACTCTATCTGGTGCACATCCACCCCTCTCACCCCCATCCTCTCACCCTACCCAGATCCAACATCTGATTTTACCTCCATATCAAAGATGGGTGTTTATTCCTGTATGCTGACAAGGCAATAATCAAAGTGGCCACTGCTGCATTTTCACCAGCTGGTTTCATCAATTTCCACCCTTTTAAAGGCTATTTTGATATTATCTTCCAAATGGAGGAGGATACAGCAGCAGCAGCCTCCACCCCTAATATATAAAAACACCCCTATTCCTACCACCCAAACTCACCTTCCAACAGATACCACAATGGTGGTGTCATTTGCAAATCTTTCCTCCCACCTCCCACCCCAAATTTTATATAAACAGTTGGTGGCAGGGCTTATGGCTTATGGGACACAACCCAACCTTGTCTTCACTGTTCCTTCTGGTGCAGAGTACCTTGCTGTACCTCATGACACTGCCACCGTAATCCCCCACCACCCTGCCATCACCTAACAAATTCCCCCCATACTCATATTACAGCAGCACCTGAGCACTCTTTTTGAGCTTGGGTGGATAATGGTCACCAAAATTTTCCCCTCTGTTTGGGACTTGACCATTCCAAAAAATCTTGCCCCTGAGCCACTTCCTCTGATATGGGTCTGGAGCCACATTCAGTGGGTCCCAAATGGGGTATTTTGCTGCCCCCTCTCACCCAACATCCTAATTTGATGGGCCAGAGTAAAAAATCAGCCACCAAATTGACTACCCACATTCACCCACCCAAATCTGCCCCCACCAATCATAGTCAGGCTTGGACTACCATTCACTTCCAAGTTGCCCAGTTGACTCTTACCCACCCCAATTCTTCATCTGCTATTCTTGTGAACCAAAATCCATGGGACCTACTGGCCAAAATTGATAAATCAGGTAAAGTTATCATGAGTGAACAAACTGGTCAACCTCTCAGCCAGTTCAATTATGGTCAGGCCAAATTTTTCTTCCTGATTTTAATGATAACCCACCTCCAAAATTTTTTACTCTGCTACCCAATGCTGCCCTCTACCAAAGTGACCACCAGCTCACCTTAGCTGCGGCGGCCTCTCCCTGTTGCCCAAACCAATGCAAAGCAGTTACTAAATCAGTGGCTAAACTCCTTGAAGGGCTGCCCACACTCTACTTCCCCCAATTTACCTGAATCTCCCTGCAGTGACATCTCAAAGTTGTTTGACGATGCTGAAGCTGCTATCATGCATGTCTGTAAGTCCCGGGGAATGTCCCCTGGCTCTTGATCAGGCCATTTTCCCATTTCCAAGTAAAAAGACACCAATGAAGATAATAGTACCCCTTGTTAATCAGGGCAATCTCACTCACATAGTAGACTAGTGATGGGTAACAGCTCTTCCACTTCAAATCCCACCCCCAGTACCCACACTCACCTCTGGCAGAACTGTTATAGAGAATTAGCAAAATCTGTGCTGAGATTGTCAAATTGAAATTGGTCAGATCTAAATCAAGTAGCAATTGGGCCAATGCTCAAATCTCAAATGGCTAGAAAGGCATGAAGACTGAGGTATTGGCTGGAACACCTGACAGTTCCAATTTGATCAATGTGCCAATAGAACTAACATTGGGCACCATTGATGAGGGTTTGAAGCCCTCTGTTGGCAATTCAGGCATTGTGGCCAATGTGATGCCATTGTCTGAACAAACAGTTCAGCAATCGAGCGTGGATGGGTTGGGCATCCCAAACCTGTTCCCAACCAAATGGACCCATCCCTATATGGGGTGGCCTTGGGGGTTTCCCATTGCTCGTTGGGCCAAATGCCATCATGCTAATTGTCAGAAATGTAGCTGAGCCCCAGTTTGGACATTTGAGGTCAAACTGACAGTGACTCTGCCCACTGCCAAATTTTGTGATGTCAGTTCTCAAGGAACAAACCCACCCATTCCCAAACAATTTGCCAGTTAGGTTGAAATTGTGGGACCCAATCCCAACTTGTCACTACCCCAATCAACCACTATTTAATCAGTTGTATAGCACTGAGAAAATTGCTGGTCAATTTTCTTCCTTTTCCTTCAAATAAAATTTTACTAAAAAACTAAACAAATTTTATTATTTCTTCCAACCGCATCCCTGATGGCATTTCCCTGGTGGCCTTTCAGTCCATATAATGGATGGTCTCTACCAGTACTCTTGGTCACTATGACCCCCTCTGTCATCAATTGAGTTCAGCAAGTCTGATATTTTTGGCTCTACAACCCCATGATCACTAACTTCTGGCAGCAATACATGGGGATATTTTGGCTGTATGTCCACCAGTTGCAAGAGAGAATCCATCTTCTTGCCACCCCAGTTGAAATGGCACCATATGCTGAGGATCTTATTGAGACTATTTCAGTGATTCCACCCCCTGCAGCAAGAACCCCTGGGTTGGGAGTGAGTTCAGAGTGGTTCATCATCAAAATCATTCTCACCATGTTGCTGCACCAACGTTTTGTCATTTTCCAATGCCCATCTCCATATCAAGTCATCCAGTCAGCAATGCCTCTGGCATTCTGGCTTGCTTTTTGGGTGCTTATACATTCCAACTGGCAGGCTGATCTAAACTTATTCTGCCATTCCCATGACATAATTGACCAACCATTATTTCCAGCCACTTCCACCTTGTTCTTCAAACTGGGCGCCACAGTGTTTACTCTCTACCAAATGAATGTACAATCAGTAGTTTGCTGTTTGTTTGGTCACTTTCCAACTTTGGGAGAAGTATCCACTCTACCTTGGGAAATCTTCTTCAAGCTACTCAAGCTGCGCGGATTGCATCTCCTCCTCCTTCCTCCAGCCTGGAGGAAAGATTGAGTGTCTCCTCCCAGGAGATCACCAATCAAGTTCTCAATGCACTCACCAAAGTGCAAATGTGTACAGCAATTGCACTTAATAATGCTTCTGCATTATCCTATGCCCAACAAGGGCTCGCATTGTTAGATGCTGTGGATGGGGATGCCCGCTTTTGGGTGAGAGGTCTTTTGCATTCTTCCTCACAAGCAGGAGACCACATCCACTGATGGCTGTCATGTCAGCTGCCAGGAAACACCCTGTGTCCCAATCAGACCACTTATTCAGACTGCTCCATGCCATGGCTGAAGCCCCTAGCTTGGTTTCTTTAATTTCTACCTTTTGTGAACTGGCCCCCATGTCAGATCTATCTATTGATATGCTTCAGGCAGTCTTTAGATCGTGCTTGGATTCAGGTTCTGCTCATCATGTGGTCTGGTCTACCATCCAAGGATCAGTAGATCAAATATGTGCCACCACAACTACTATCAATACCTTCCCCCACCATGTTTCTCATTATTAGAAGGGAAATTTTATGATAGGATTAACCAATAAAGATGCAGATGATGCGCCTGTCTCCAAATTAGCGGTAGACTTGGGTTCCAATCTTGCCATAACCCTCAAGTAAAAGTTGACAATTACAGAGTTAACTATTAATGATTCTGTTTAAGCCCAGATGGAGGAAATCGTTTCCCCCACTCTCATACTTCCAATTTTGCTCCAGCAAAGGACCCTAATCTTACCCCTGATAAACCCATTATTTCTTCAGTCACAAATGAGTTGGTCAAATCTTCCAATAAACAGAACTTCACTTATTTTCTTGTATCTATGAAGATCAGTGTCAGCTCGCATCATGTCTCCTTCAAAGTTCTGGTTGATATTAGAGCTGTGGGGAACTTCATGAGTGTTGAGTTGGCACAACAATTAAAACTGGAAATGGATGTGGGCTCTTCAGTAATGGTGGCCTCATCTGCTTATTAGTCCTCATATATTGTTTGTTGACCGTTACCCTTTTCAATCCACCAGTTCAACTTCTGCAATCATTTTTTGGCTATGCTGAACTTGGTGTTTCTGGTAATCTTAGGTTTAGGGTGGTGGCACCAACAGCATGTGAAGATTCATTTAGAATCTAACATGTTGTCATTTACCAATGATGATTAGGGGAGAGTTCCCTCTGATCAACACTTTCAAGAAGATACAAGAAACCAGCTCTATCACTACCCTGGTTACTTCTGTGGGCATTCTGGCCAATTTTACCAAAAGCTTAATGTGATATTAGAGAATCTTTGATATGGAAAAGGTGGATCGCCTGCCTAAACACTCTAGGTATAATTGTGGGTTTCGAACAACCATGGAGTTAGTGAACATCAACTGTCCATTGTATCCCCATACAGCGGAAGAAGAAGTTGCACTCAATACCTGGTTAAAAATATGTTAAAGAAGGATGGTTGTTCAAAGAGACCTCACCCTTTACCTCCCCCATCATCTTTGCCAAAAAAATCGGGTAGTTCTCTCCATCCCTGCATGGATTATGGTCATTTGAATAAAATAACAGTTTCTGATTCTACCCATTGCCTCTGGAGCAGACAATTGGTCAGGCAATCACCAAATCCTGTGTGTTCTCAAAACTGGATTTAGTGAACGCTTTCAACCAAATTTGGGTAATGGAAGGACAGGAATGGTTAACTGTGATCTGAATGAAGTGAGGCATTTTTCAATTTCGTGTAATGCCCTCTGGACTGAAGAATGCTCCTGCTACATTTCAATGGATAATCAAAAATGTACTGGGCGACCTCCAGTTTACTTGTGCAATTGCATAAATTGATGATATCCTTGTTTATTCCCCAACTCCCAAACAACATGCTATTGACTTGAAAGCAGTGGTGGTCACCTTGCATAAAGCAGAGTGTTTCTCAAAGCTTCCAAGTGTGAGTTTTATAAGGAGGAGGTTACTTTCCTTGGGAACCTAGTTCTTAAGAATGGTGTCACAATCCCTCCCAACAAGTTAGATGTGATCTGAGAATGGCCAACTCCAACTATGCAGAAACAACTTTGGAGTTTCTTGGGTACTATCATTTTTTAAAAAAATTTCCCCAGCACTTTCCCAGTTGGCCACATAACTCCACCCCCTTACTGAGAAAAACGTACTGTTTTGTTGGATGCCCAAATGTCAGCAGGCATTCAAATCAATCAAGGTGGTGTTTGTGTCTCCGCCTATCTTGAAACATGCCAATCCCACTAAACCATATATTGTTGCATGTGATGCCTTGTCAGTAGCAGTGGGAGCAGTGTTACTTCAGGAGCACGATGGTCTTGAACATACAGTCACTTACTTTTCCCAAAAATTCACAGCCATGGAGCAGTCTTGGGCCATCTACAACAAAGAATTGACAGCTGTTGCATAGGCATTAACTCATTGGTGGTATCTGTTGCAGGGTGCCTGCCATGAATTAACAGTCTGCATGGATTATCAGGCCCTTTTGTATTTCTGAAATCCCCAAAAATTGGCGCATCAGCAGGCCTGAACCTATTGGGACCTGTGCAGTTTTATCTAAAAATATGAATTCATTAAAGGTGCGCTCAATGTACTTCCTGATTTCCTAAGCCGCAGTCCTGCCCACTGTTCCTTGGAACCTGAGGAGGTGGATCTTGTTACCATGATCCCTGCCACTCAGATTCTGTTGATTGTCCCTCCCATTGTTTCCTCTGTCATGTTGGCTCCCAACGCCCCATTATTGGCTCAGGTTTTAGCCAGTCAAATGGCCTGCCCTGAAGGCGTGGAGTTGGTCAAGCAGTTGGTTCACTCGAGTCACAAACACTCCCTATACTCTTTAGAAGAGGGACTCATTTATTTCCATTCTCTCATTTGGGTTCCACCCTCCTTCCAATCAGAGGTATTCCACGCACATCATGATCCCCCCATGGTCAGACATCCCAGTAACTAGAAATGCATTGATCTGATCAAGTGAACCTTTAATTGGGCAGGACTGACCAAAGAGGTCCTGGCTTGGATTGCCAATTGTGTTACTTGTGCTAGGGCCAAGTTGGATCACTCTGGCAAAAATGACCTTCTGCACCCCTTACAGCAGATGGAAGGTCCATGGACCTTGGTTCTGGACTTTATTGTTGAACTCCCCTGTTCTAATGGGTTCACAGCGGTGATGGTAGTGGTGGATTATTTCACAAAATTTTCCCTTTTTATCCCTTGTACTTCCACAATTACATCAGAAGAAACTGCCCACCTTTTCATACACCATATGTTTTGATGTTCAGTCTTACCCAAGAGATCATCAGTGACTGGGGTTCACAGTTTACCGTGCAGTTTTGGAGTGAACTCCTATCAATCCTGAAAATATTTCCCTGTCAATCCATGGCATATCACCCTCAGTCTGACGGACAGACTGAGAAGGGTAATCAAGTCCTTAAACAGTACCTGCATTGCTATGCTGCAGCAGCGCAGGATACTTGGGCTGGTGACTTGCCCCTTACTCAATTTTCTTACAATAATGGGACCCATGCATCCATGGGGTTTCCCCTTACAAAGCAACGTTGGGTTATAATCCTTCATTTTCAGTCAGGCTGTGCCTACAGCCTGAGGTTCAAGCTGCCATAGACCATGCTGCCTATATCCAATTGACCCAAGCTTTAGTATGGGAACACTTTGCTAAAGCCATTGATGACTACAAGCAGTTTGCAGATTGCAAGCGCCTTCCAAGTCATGATTTTATGGTAGGTTCCTACATTATGCTTGATACCCATCATTTGCAAATTCAAACCTCTTCCCGCAAGTTTGCCAGTAAGCGCTTGGACCCACATTTAGTGGAGGAGGTATTGGGTAATGGGGCGTTCCATCTGAAGCTTCCTGCACATTGGAAGCAGCACCCAGTTTTCCATGTTTCCCAGCTGTCACCCTTCAAGGGTGCAATTCCCATGGAACTGGAGCTGATCATCATTGATAATGGGGAAGAAGCTGAGGTAGAGGCCATCCTGGCATCCTGGAAGTCACAACGTTCCATCCAATATCTAGTGGCCTGGAAAGGGTATCCAGCCTATAAAAATAGTTGGGTCAAGGCGCACAATTGCACAAATTGCATGGACCTGGTCGAAGCTTTCCATATATCCCACCCCGAGGCTCCCTGACCCCCCTCAAAAGTTGCAACAATTTTGGCTATCAAGTTACCCAAGGTACACAAGAATGTGGCTCTGGTGCAGTTTCCTGGTGGGGGTGCTCTTCCTTTGGAAAAAGGAAAGGGATCCAGTCAACAATGCCTCTGGCATTCTGGCTTGCTTTTTGGGTGCTTATGCATCCTGACTGGCAGGCTGGTCTAAACTTATTCTGCTGTTTCCATGATAATGTCACTAAACTAGCAGAATTTAACCCATTTGCTAAATTCACCCACAAGAGTATCACCAATTTTGCCAAACTCCCTGAAGCCCACATTCAAGCTGAATTTCTTATCATGGAATTTGTTGAAGCAATATACTGCACTCAGCTTGATGAAGAGGTTGAGAACTCATACTACAATGTCCTTCACCCCCACTACATGGATGCCCCAACACCCTGGCTCTCCGCTTGGGTCCATTTTTTCAACCAAAATGACATGGCCACAGCAGATTTGTCTGAGGACAAACTGCCTGACCCCCCTCACCCTCAGCCATGGTGGGTTAGCAGTTTCTGCTACCCATCTGGTTTGCAGTTTAATTTTATCTTTCTATTCATTTTTGATCGGGTTTTAATTTTTGTGATTTTGGTAATGTCCATCCCCTGGTCAGCATACCTCAAATAAATATAGATTTACCCTTAGGTCACATTATTCCTTTTTATCTGATTCCTTTTAGTGCCCCAAAAATCCTTTTCCCTTTGATTATTTTTCAATTGATCAGGTATGGAAGCCTGATCCAATCTATATTAATAAAAGCAAGTGTGTGTATGCAATGCCCAGCCAAAACTACAGCATGTAGAGCTTTGAAAATTTGGCTATAGGTGGACAGGAGGGGGTCCATATGCACCTCGAAGCCAGATTTTTAATTTTCATAATAAAATAAAATGTCTTATATGTGAGAAGTGAAAATTTTATATGTTTTTAATTGAAATTGGTATATTGTTATGGCTGAGAAGTTTGATATTCGGTTGATTTGATAGTTTCAATGGTTTTGGCAAGCGGTTGGTGGTTTTGGGTTGATAATAAGCTTGATGATTTTAGTAAGCAGTTAGTGATTGGTTGATATGATAAGTTAATTGGTTTTGACTGGGTGGTTGGTGGATTTAGGTTGATTCGATGGGCAATGGTTTCAGGTAAGTGGTTGATATTTTAGTTACTCTGATCAGTTTAATTGGTTTGGTTGGGTAGTTGGTAATTTTATATTTAATCAATATAATTGTTTTTTAATTTTATCGGTAGCCATCTACCAATATAAATAAGGATTAGGATCATATAGTAAACTTTAAACCCACAAACAAATCTGTGTTAAACTGGGCATCAACAAGAATTAGTCTAAACTTTTCTAAGGGTGGTTAGCTGAGCAGGTAAAAGTTCTTCCACCCCTAGTGCAGGTTTTGAGTTCGAAACCTGTACTGACCAGAAAATATTCTCAGTGTGGTATATTTGTCCCAAGGTCGACCCACCTTGAATAATTTTAGTCTAAACTTTTCTTTACAAAAGTATTTTTCTGTTTGTTTGTTTATATAGGATATTTAAACATGAACAAATAAGCCAAAAATCACTAAACTGGCACAAGTATTTATAAAGTTTGGGGTTAGTAATATACTATTTTTAATAAAATCATATGAATTTTAATATCATTTCTTTAAGATCCAATATATATATTTCTAATGGTAATTATATAGCAATTTGGCTTAGTATTTTCATATTCATTTATTTCAATAGTTTCATAGGTTTTGATAAGTAGTTGGTAGCTTTTGGCTGTTTGTAAGTTCAACAATTGGTTTTTGTAGAGTGGTGGTTCATTTTTAGGTTGATTCAATGGGCTTAATTGTTTCAGGTAAGTGATTGATGGTTTAGTTAATTTGGCTGAATGGTTGGAGGTTGGAATATTTGATAGGTTAAATTGTTTCTGAACTTATTGTTGACTATCTACCAATATAAAACCTAAAATAATTTGTATTCAGCTGGTAATTTAATAAATACCATAGCAAAGCACAGGTATTCTGCTAGTTTTATAATAAAACTTAGTATTCTAACACTATTTTATTTTCAATATCTTCAATATTTATCTTTATCCCAACCACCTCTTCCAACAATTTGGACCTATTTGCCAATTATGTTAATGACTGACTACCTTGATACCCTATGTTGGTCTTCTGTTTTTGAGCTCAATGGTGCTATGCCCAAGAAGCCTGGCAGTCAATACTTGAATCTATCTAAATTGCACAACAAGTATGTTATCTATTTTAAAGGGTGCCAAGTCACCACTTATGTCATGTCAACTAGAGCATCCATCATATGGTAAGTATGGCAAAATAGATTTATCAAAGTCAATTACCAAACAAGATATAAAATTAATGATGTAACTTTATCTTAGTATATAATAATGGTTTTTATATATCATATTTAATAATATAAACCTAAAAGGAAAAGGACTAATAAAATAATAGAAAGGGAAATCTGTATGAAAGGCTATTTGCCAGGTGATGCATTCCATATGATATAATACCTTTGTAGCATATTTTTGATAGAGCAAAATGTACGTTGAATATATCAAGTCAGATGAGACTTGGTATCACTTAGGCTGATTGCTGAGCTGATTCTTGATTCTTTTCCTTTAGTCATTTCATCTTAATTTAATGCCTCATGTGCTGCCTTAAGTAATAGTCAGCAGACCTTCTGATGGTCCTTCATTTTGATTAGGCTAGATTTCATTTTGGGGTATCCTTAGGCTCAAATTGATCTGACAGATTTTCCCAGTATCAGTTTGAGCCTTACTGCTACTGATTTTTCTTTGATTAATTGAGGTATCTTCTTTAACCCCTTTGCAGGTCTAAGTGTCAATTCTATCATAGGATTCTAATAGTCAATATTCTTCAATCATGTCCAATATCCTGATATCTGATATCACCCCCTTCAAGAATATTGGCAGGGGAATACCAATGCAAGAATCAGCTATGTGTGTATTTGATAGTTACTCCAGTCTCTAAAGACCTGATCAAGTATTTGTCCTCATGTTTAGAAGTTATAACATATGACCTATCCCAGCTAAAATGTAGTTTTTCTCCTTGGGGTGCTATATGATTGTAATAGTACAGAACTAAGTCCAAAGTATAAACGGTTGGTAAAAGTTGGCAAGCTACATTTGGTACTTGACCTTATCTTGTAACCATCTTGTTTAGATTTGTCATCACTTCTGATTATAGTTGTACGATTTCCAGGGCTAATCTTAAAAGTTTTTTCTGGGATCTTTGGAATTTTTACTGGTAACTTCTTGAGCTAATAGCTCAGAATTTCATGTTATCTTCTGTATAAGGCCTTAAAGGGTGACATTTTGATGATTAAATGGAAACTTACCTGTAATCCATCAATGCACTTGATAGATATTGTTCTCAGTGTAATAGGTTGGTAGTGGCTATCTTGTGTAATATAGAAACAACATTACATTTAAACTTTCAATATTCCCATTAGTTGATGGATTGTAGGGTTCTAAAATAACTGTTGAGTTTCCATGCTTGTAGCTAATTTCCTCACAAATCTTGAGTAAAGTTCTTTCTAATTTCACATAGCAGTATCTTCAGGCAGCCATGCCTAGTAATATTTTGGTATAGAAAGTTAGTGGTATCCTTAAAGTTTGTGCAGGAATGGTGATTGCTTCAACCCACTTCATTAAATGGTCAATCCCTACAAGGATGTATTAAATTCCTCAGGTGGATTCAGATAGTGGATCTATGTCATCTAAACTGATGGTATGAAATGGCTGCTGAGGGGTCATGGGCTGATACTTGTACTTGGCCTTATGAAACACCTGTTTTTTACAAGTTATGCAAACGTCTAAGACTTCCACTACATAGTCTAGTATTCCTTCCTAATAATAGCAACCCTTGATCCGTCCATAGGTTTTCCTATCTCCTCCATTTCCTAAGGTATTGCAGGCTTCCATTATCACTGGTACCCTTTCCAAAGGTCACAAGTATGTTAGCCAGTCAGTTCTGACTTCCTTGTAAAAAATACATTTTAAACTTTCATACTTTAAGCATTTTGTTTTACCATCTTTTGAACTGGTTCATTTTCATCCTCCCTAAGATTCTAACTTCATGAGTAGGTCATGTAACCATTAAGCTTCACTATTGTATAGATATAGTAGGGGCAGTTGAGTCAGTCCATCCACATTCATGTGCTTCATTCTAACTTAGCGGACAATATTCATGTCATAGTGCTGAAGTTTGAGAGCCCAGCAGGGTAATCTTACTGTAAGATCTTTCATGTTTTGCAGCCACTTTAAAGAAGCGTGGTCTGTAACAACTATAAAGTTTGTACTGTACAATAAGGGGTGACAATTGTACTTCCAGGAGAACAGCTAAGCACTCTTTCTCTGTGAGGCTATAAACCGCTCAGCTTTGTACAGCGTTTTGCTGTAGTATGACACTGGGTGGGCGATGCCCTCATCATTTAATTTAGAGAGGATGGCGCCTATGGCTAAGTTAGAGGCATCTTTAAATAAGATAAATGAATTCCCATAATCTGGATGGCATAAAATTGGTTTTTCTTTTAAAAAACATTCACTGCCCCAAATGCAGTTCTTTTCTCTACACCATAAACAAAAGGGGTGTTTATGTCAAGCAGATGGACAATAGGTTTGGTGAGTTGAACGAAATTAGGGATAAACTAATAGTGTAACAGTTAGAAAATTCCAGTTATGGACGCCATATAATAGATGATGCTTTGGCGCAGGCAGCAGCACCAAAGCAGACTAACTTTGAGTAGAGAGATTTGGGGCAATGACAGCGCCAAACATTCCTACACTGAGTTAGTTATGCAAGGTTTGAATAGTGGTTGGTCCAACCCAACCACATGAAAACTCCTTGTAACCAGATACCCAAAAAAGACCAACAGGTAAGCGAGGTACGCTAACCCCAAAACAACCTTTATTTTTATTCTGAAGATAAAAAGGGCATGCCAAACAGAGCTTGTCTGGGGAGCAACTGACAATGCTCCCCAGGGGGAAAGCTAGTGGTAAAATTACAAAGTGAGCTTTGGAATTGGCAGGTGCACCTTTTAAAGGCTGCCTTTTGGGGGCCTCACCCAGACCATTGATTAGGCTTGTATGAGCCTAATCTACAATTCAGGTGAGGAACAACCCAGCGTCTGAAACTGACTGAACCAAAAGACTCTTTAAATGATTCAACTCAGATTCAGAAAATCCAAATTTGACTCAAAATGCAACAACCAAGACAAACTCAATTATTACAAATATAAAATCCCATCATTCCTAAAAACCTGTTTGTTTTGAAGGCCTTTTGACTTAAGCATCCTGGAGATTGCTTCAACTTTATTGTGAAAGGGTTGAATTCCTTTTCACAATATGGCATGTCCTAAAAATTCCAGTTCTTACTGAAAAAAATACATTTCACAGGTTTTAATTTATTGTGATTCTATTTGAGCCTTTGAAAAACTGAAAATTTGGTCCAGATGATTGGTAAAGGTTTTTGAAAATACCATTATGTCATCTAATTACATGATCCCACAGCTTTGTTTAACATTTTGCATGATGTGATCCATCTCCTGTTGGAGTGAGGTGGGAGCATTGCATAACCCCCGAGGGAGCCAGATAGGTTGGAATAATTTTTCCATGCATATTAACGCGCATTTTTCTTGGTTTTCTGATAAAAGATCATTCTGCCAATAATTTCTGGTGAGGTTCATCGCAGAGAAGAAATTTGAGCCAGAGAGTCAGGCCAAAGCATTGTCAATTTGTGAAAGTGTATATCTGTCCTTATTAGTGAGGCTATTTAGCTTCCGGTAATCCATCACTATTCTGTGACCACCAATTTTCTTCTTTATAAGTAACAGTGGGAATGACCATGGACTTTAAAAGGACACAAGTTATCTGGATCTAAAAATTGCTTGAGCTCAGTCTTCATGTATTGCTCTTCTACATTCACCTTACTATATGGCTTCAACTGGATAGGGATTGAATCTTCAAAGTCAATACTATGTGTCCAGTCTTTCATGAGTCCATAGTTGACATATGATGCAGGGAAAACATCTTAATTGTCTTCAAGTAATTGGTGAACTTTCTCTATTTCCTCCTAATTTAACTTATCAGAATTTGGACTTGAGGGATACCATTAATTATATTATCAGCAAGTAGTCCAAAATCAAGGTGAGTACTAAAAAAATGTACCTTGTCAATTTCAGCAATGGGAATAAATTGACTTTTAAATTTTTTGATGTTTCTTGACTAAGATACCTTAGTTGGTTAGGTTTACAAGCAGTAGCTCAATAGGCCGCTGATAAGCTAGATTGAGGGCTTATAGTAAAACTCATGGTTCAAACCTACTTACTCCATTGACACTAGTAATATAGCAAGCAGTTTGGGGTATACTCAGAGTTATGTTGGTAGAAACAACTCTTCATACTAATAATTTGATTTTTACCTTCTCAGTGGCATAAAATGGCATGCCTTTTTCTTCATCTACTGAGCTGGGTAGCTTTTTTGTATTTCTTCCAAAGGTAAAATATTGCAAAGGTAAAGTGGAAACAGGGTACTTGACCAGACAAGAGTAATCCTTTTAGCACTTTTGGTGCCCAACCCAAAGGTGGGAGCTGCCATGCATCTCTATTTGCAAATGGGCCAAACAAAGGGATTATCATAAATAGAAAATTACTAGTATGGAGCCTCAGCTAACAGCCTAGGAAGCCATGGACAAGAGTAATCCTTCTTGCTGGAGTCTTTATTATCCAGCATAAGGGGAACTTCATAGTTGAGGAGTGATAAATATCCTTCTTTCAGATTAATAACTCCTTCATATTTAATCATAAATTGTGTAGAATGATTATATAATACTAGCTATTATCTAGGGAAACTATGGGAGCTGAAAAAATTAACTTGCCAACCTGAATTGGCAGATATGAATATGTATTTATCACTTTGATTTCTGTTTGGACCTGCGGTGCTATACTCTTGAGTGTATTTGAGATCAGGGGTGAGCTTTATATTCTTGATAAGTCAGGATGAGACAACTTTTGAGAGTGATCCCATAACCAAGATAGTCATACCTTGGGTCTTCTGAATTACCACTTACACTTTGGTAATAGTTTCTATAAACTTTGGCGGGAGGGATAACACCTCTTAAAGGAATAGTATAGCATTGAGCTTCTAGCAGTCTCAGAATACTTATTGAACTCCAGTAAACTGTGCACACTAGAGATGGGTCAGATTAACTGAGAAAGGTATTGATCAGCATCACTGGCTGTATCAATTATTCTGGGACACCCAATAACCTGACTGAGGTAAATGCCTTTGGGAACCTGGGTTTCATCAATATTTTGGCGTTTAAGCACTTCAGAATGGCAATCTCAGTAGGCAAACCTAAAAAATAACTTTCATTCTTGTAACCCCCTTAAAAGTCATAACCAGATTCATTCTCAATGCACGCAAGATTAGTTATTGTAATGTTTTGCTTTCAGGTACTTTGAGGCAGTCTGCTTTATATGTTCCTGACCCTAAGTTGACCTTCCTTTTCCTTTCTCAGAAAGGGAATGTTCTTCTTAAAACACATATTTTCAGTATGGTTGGTCTTCTTGCAGTATATACATCTTGGATTTTCCTCTTTCTTAGGCTTCAATCCTCCACGGTATACACTCTTGAGTTTCATGGAGGCCTTTTGGGAGGTCTCTGGCTTATGTATAATAACCACATTGAGCAGAGCTTCTTTGATGTCTAAGACACAATTGAAGCTTCATTTGACAGACATGAATGAATGGCTGTCATGATGCATGCTGATTATAATGATAAGAATAGACTGGAATTCTGGGTGAGTTACCACCCAAAACCCAATCCAGAATGCTGCAGGCACAGTTGTCCAAATTGATGTGTTAAATATAAGAAAACTGACATGAAGACCAGCCAGGGGGTGATTAGACCTTGGATCATCACACCTTTTATTTTTTAAATAAAATACTTAATACCAAAATTTGGAAATTTTTTTAAAGATTTTATTTGAACTTAGGGAGTGGAAAGTTAAGAAAATGGAGCAACAGTGACGCCTGTCAGGGACGCTGCCTAAAAGCTCACTGGGAAATTGCAACTTATGTGCAACTGCCATTAGGAATAAAATCAAGATAATCTGGAGAACTGGCCCACCAGATCTATTTTGCAACTGACTCAGATCTGGCCTGATCAGCTAAATTCATTTTGATCTTGTTGCATGGATTTAATTTTTCATTGCATGCATGCATTTTGCAATTTTGGTGACATTTTGGGCATTTGGCAGGTAGATCTCAGGGCCAGGCCACATATGGCTGAGCCCATTTGGTGGGGAAGGGGTTGACCACCCACATATATAATGGGGATGGATGCAGTTTTGATGCAATGTCGGGATCTCAGTGGGTTTGGGGCGATTTGCTCAATTTCATTTACAGAGCTTGTTGCTCTACAGAGTGTGAACCAGCCTTTTTGGATAAACTTCAGGCTTTACTACCTCCTGGAAAACCCTCCAAATATTTTCCACCAGCTTGGCGGAGGATAAGACTGGGAGGGGGCTGCACCCCTCAGGGGGTACTCCATGACCCACATTTCATCCACCACATGGGCTAAATCACCCTGGGAGATCAGAGGTACTGTTGCCAGCTTTCACCCCTTTTTAGAGCAGAACTTGAACTTCTTCTAATCCAGGTGAAGGGGTTCCTGCCCAAGACTTACAGTACTCTTCTCTTTAGGAAGGGGTGGAGCACCGCCACTGGGGAACTGAACAAGCACAATATTCTTGTAGGCCTTGGGGAGTTTAATGACCATGATTGAAGTGACTTTTGGAGGAGGGCGAGAGGCTTTCATGTGCACTGCATGGAAAGCCTCCACCAACTTGCAACAGTTAGCGCTATCATAAGCACTTATCAAGCTATTTTCATAGGATGGGAAGCCCTTAAAAGCCACCAGGTACTGAACTGAGCGGCAGGACCAGCGTGACGCCAAAATTGCTCCCACATCATATTTGACTGACTCCTCCAAAATTACTGGTTCAGGGTCACTGGGTGGGATGCTGGAAAAGGGGGATAGCTGGGAAGTATGGAAAACTGGATGCTGTTTCCAGTGGGGAGCGAACGCCAAGCAGAATGAACCATTACCCAGATCTTCAACAACCTCATGGGGTCCAGACTCCTTGCTTGCAAACTTCCACAAGGGGGCCTTGATGTGCAGGTGGTGGGTGTCAAGAATTACTAGTGAGCCCACCCTAAAATTGGGGGTGGGCAGGTGCTTTTTGTCAGTGAATTGCTTATAGTCAGAAATCACTTTGGTAAAGTGCTTGTGGACCAGGGACTGATTGGCCTGATTTTCTATGCATGCTCCACTGCTGCGGGGACCTCCAGACAAAGACAGGGTCCAGGAAAAAAGGAAGGGTTGTACTTCAATGTCCTTCATATGAAGAAAACTCCATGGAGGCATGTAAGGCATTATTTTAAGTGAACTGAGCCAATGGAAGATCATCCGCCCAGGTGTCTTTTGCAGCGTTGGTGTAACACTGGAGGTACTGCTCCAGGATATGATTAATGCGCTCCATCTGGATATCTGATTGGGGATGGTATGCAGTGGACCAGCAATGTTGAATTTTCAAGATGGCCAGAAGGGCCGTCCAAAAGTGGGCCATGAACTGCGGACCTTTATTGCTCACAATATCCTGTGGTAAGCCAAACATAGAGAAGACGTGGTGGATGAAAAGATGAGCGATTTACTTGGAGGTGATGGAAGTTGAGCAGGGGATATACAAAGCAAATTTGGTGAACCAGTCTACAACAATCATTATCAATTGTGGCCATTTGAGGTAGGGAGCTGAACTATGAAACTGATGGACACTGACGTCCATGGCCCCTCAGCCTGTTGCAGAGGGTGGAGGATCCCATTCCTCCCAGAGCAGTCTGATTTTGCATGTGCGCAGGTAACACAACTTACTATCCATGTGGGATGTCTTTTGAGATCCCAGGACAACTGTATGTACACTTCACAAAGTCAAGGCACTTTTTCACAATGGGGTGACCAACTGCCAGGGGATCGTGATGGGCTTGAATCATATCACTGCAAAGCTGAGGGGGCACCCACAACCAAGACCAAAACAGAATTCCTTATGCATCCACCAAGTAATGAAAATGCTTGTGCACTGGGTCCGTGAGCTGCACTGATAACTCCAAGCCTTCTGAGCAAGTTGTCTGGTGGGCCAAAACTCAAGTGGACAGGGAGGCAGTAAGGTCTGGATCTGCTGACAAAATTTTGGGTGGGGCAATGGATAAAATTTGTGTCAGCGGAATCACTGTGGTGAGATCTTGCTTCTCCACTTCTGTTGGTCATAAGCGGGGTTGTAGCTCAGGAAATTGGGGAGAACATTTAGTGGCCCCTTCACAAATTAATACTTGAAGTTAAAGCTGCACAAGTTGCAGTACATCCAGGTTTGTTAGTGCCAACTTCTGTGGTTTGTGAAAGTACATGAGGGCTTGATGGTCCGTCTGCACTGTCACCTCATGCATGGCGCCCTGCAGGAGATACCACCAATGGGTTAGCGCCCACAATACAGCTTCCAGCTCCTTGTTGTAAATGGCCCAGTTCTTCTCTGTAGACGTAAATTTCAGAAAAAATATGCTACCAGGTGTCCACTCCATCATATACCTGCAATAAGACCACTCCCACCATGGCGGAAGAGGTGTCACATGTAATAATAAAGGGCTTGATTGCATTGGCGTGCTTGAGCACAGGCAGCAACATTAATATCTGTTTGATAGCATTGAATGCCTGCTGGCTTTTGGGGTCCAACGGAATGGGACGTTCTTGCTAGTAAGGGGGTGCAGTAGTGCAGCCAGCTGCAAGAGAGTGGGATATTATTTTAAAGAAAATGATGGTTCCCAAGAATCTCTGCAATTGCTTCTGTGTTATTATGGTGGGCCACTTGAGGATAGCTTCAAGTTTACAGGGCGGAATAGCATATCCATCTTTTAATACCAGGTTACCCAATAAGGTAACCTCATCTTGCAGAAGAATTCACACTTTGAGGACTTCACAAAAAGGCCTGCCTTGTGGAGGGCGGCAAGCATGGCCTCCAGGTCAATGGCGTGCTGTTTGGGGGTTGAGGAGTGGATGAGAATGTTGTTGATGTAAGCAACAGCACAAGTGTTGCACATATTGCCCAGCACGTCATCAATCATTTTCTGGAAGGTGTTGGGCATATTCTTCAAACTAAAAGGCATTACACGTAATTGGAATATGCCTCACTTCATCCAAGTAGTGGTAAGCCATTCATGATCTTTGGCTACCTAAATTTTGGTTAAAGGCGTTCACCAGATTGAGCTTTAAAAATAAATTCAACTTTGCAATTGCTTTGAAAATTGTTTGTTCCAGTGGAAGTGGGTAGGGGTCATGAACTATAATGTTGTTGAGGTGACCATAATCCACACAAGGGTGCAGTGTGCTGTTAGCTTTTTTGTGAACACAATGAGAGGCAACTTGGGATGTCTCACTGAATACCCGACCCTTCATGAGCATATCATCTAACTATGCGCCAAGGGCGGCCTCCTCCTCCGCCATATGAGGGTACAGTGGGCAGTTTATATTCACTACCTGCACCATCACTTGAAACTTAAGGTCAAACTTTGAACGTGTTGGAAGTTGAGTAGCTTTCTCCATATCATAAAAAATCCTTATACGCTACCAGGGATAGGGAAAATTGGGAGGCAAGCCCATGGGTGTTGCAAGTGTGGAAATGGCTCCTCTTCTCTGCACTTTACCCAAGGTGTCAAGGAGCGGGAGCTCACCATCACCCTGAGTATTGCCAAAGAGTAACATGTTTAAGGCCAGGTTGACATTCACTTGGAATCTCTACCAACCCACATTAATGATAACCAGAAATACTAGGTTATACATGACCAAGAAATAATTGTAAAATTTAAAGTTGACCACTTGAAATGGGACCAGGCGCTGCACCTTATAGGATGACTGTATGGCGGAAGATGCAAATACTACCTCTGGGCCTACATTTAAGTCCAATTCCAACTGGTGCGTCAACTTCAACCTCATGAAATTTCCTGCCGCCCCCATGTCCACCAGGGCCTCAAATGACACCAGTGAGTGCTCAGACGGATTTCCACTGGTAGCAGGAAATAGGTGTGGTCCTTCATACGAGTGAGCATTTTCAGTTCTTTTGAGCTGATTGTGGTAACTCTTGGGAGGAGGGGAAATTTGCGCTGGATCTATTGTGACCAACTCAGGAGTTGTTAGCGGACAACACCAAACACAAGTCCAGATCCTTCACACCCTGACCTACAGGGGCCCAGTTTGAGCCAGATTTGGTAAACTGAAAAGGGGCTTGATGCTGGTATGGGAAAACCCATGTGACGCCCCACCCAAAGGATGAGATGGATAGGGTTAGAGTTAAGGGTTGCTCCATTATGTTATGGAGCGTGCTTATAATAACGATAGGACTGACCTGGAACTCTGGGTGAGTTACCACCCAAAAACCAAGCCAGAATTCTGCAGGCACAGCCGTCCAAATTGATGTGCTAAATATAAGAAAACTGTCATGAAGACCAGCCAGGGGGTGATTAGACCTTGGATCATCACACCTTTTATTTTTTAAATAAAATACTTAATACCAAAATTTGGAAATTTTTTTAAAGATTTTATTTAAACTTAGGGAGTGAAAGTTAAGAAAATGGAGCAACAGTGGCACCTGTCAGGAACTGCTGTCTAAAAGCTTGCTGGGAAATTGCAACTAATGTGCAACTGCCATTAGAAATAAAATCAAGATGATCTGGAGAACTGGCCCACCAGATCTATTTTGCAACTGACTCAGATCTGGCCTGATCAGCTGAATTCATTTTAACCTTGTTGCATGAATTTAATTTCTCATTGCATGCATGAATTTTGCAATTTTGGTGACGTTTTGGGCAGCGGGCAGGTAGCGCTCAGGGCCAGGCCACATATGGCTGAGCTCATTTGGTGGGGAAGGGGTGACCTACCCATACCTGTTAGAGATGGGTGTGGTTTTGACGCAATGGTGGGATCTCAGAAGGTTTGGAGTGATTCACTTAATTTCATCTCCAGAGCTTGTTGCTCTACAGAGCGCAAACCAGCCTTTTTGGCTAAACCTTAGGCCTTAACCACCTCCTGGAAAACCCTCCAAACATTTTCCACCAGCTCTGTGGAGGATAAGGCTGGGAGAGGGGCTGTAACCCTCAGGGGGTACTCCATGACCCACCTCTCATCCACCACTTGGGCTAAATCGCCCTGGGAGATCAGAGGTACTGGTGCCAGATTCCACCCCTTTTAGAGTGGAACAGGAACTGATAGTGATCCAGGCGGAGGGGTTCCTGCCCAAGATTTACATTCTCTACCTCCTCTTCTACAACTGGTTTATAAACCCGTAGAAAATGATAACTGAATGTATGAAATAACCTAGCCATACACTTGCATGTTTAACTGGCATAGTTTATCTAAAGTAAGAGAAAAGCAAAAGGAGCCCTCTGAACATTGTGCCTTGGAAAAGCTATTTTCTGTGAGCATTTAGATGGAAGAAATTTGGTGGAAGAGGAGTTGGTAGGCAACTTTTATTAATGTTTCCATGTTTCAAGTTAGGGAGGTTTGAAATGAGCTAACCAAACTTAAATGGTCATCCGTTTGTTCTAAAATTTATAAAGGCTTAAAACACAACGTAAACAGGGGTTTAAAAGGTTGGGTTATTTTGTTATGAAGAGTGCATGCCAATAAATATAAGCCAATGAATGTGGGTGCTTTAGCAGACACAATAACAGGAACAAACTATCAAGCTGTGCCTTATCAGAGTTGGGGGAGTGGGAGGATGAAGATTCCCTGTCATTCTATGGTTGCTGTTTCTTATAGCCAGGGTTGAGTTAACACCTAAGTGTTCCTCTATTATTGAGGACAATAAGCGTGGCCATTGGGTGGCTTCAACTTTGGAAAAGCAGTATCTGCAGATTTTAATATAAATTTACTAAAATGAATAGAAAAATAAGAACTTTTTAAAGATAGTTTTATTGGAGAAAGTTAAAAAGCAATAGCCCAACATGATACCATAGGAAGGGTTCTGAGTTTTAGGCTGTTCTAGATGAAACTAAGACATATCATGATAAAAAGGGATTGATTGACGATTTTATATACTGTGATTAGCAGTTTTAACCCCAATTTTCCCTTTGATAGTATTGGCTTACATTTCTGTGCTATTCTCAGGTTGTTTTTTTTGAATTCCAATCATCCAAATTTACTTTTAAAATTTCAGAATTAGGTGCCAGGTTTGATCACCATTTTTTTCTTTCCTCTTCTGACTTTTTTCCCAAATTTACCTTTTAACTAAATTTTTCCTTTCAATATGACACCTGGTTGAAACCCTGTTAAGGAAGAGGCATGGGATCCTGGTTACCAAAGTTTTAAGATTTCTCAAATCTTCACAGAGTTTACTAATCTTCTCCTTATAGTATTATGAAGATTTGGTAACTAGGGTGGATTTAGGATAAGGTTTTAGAAAGAAAAGAATGAAGAAAGGATGGGCTGCATCTAATTATCTCTTTTCCAGGGTATTTCCTAAGTCAGAGATCTGGGTAAGGGGAAGGGCCATGATGTTTGAGCCTATATTGGTTCTAAAGGGATGCCTGATCATGTATAGTTTGATAGCTGGAGCCAAGGGCCTTACAGTTCTACCATGGTGGGATATTGCAAGTTCTGGGCAAGTCACAAGTTGTAATTTGGTTGGCACCTCCTTTAAATCTGAAGGAGCTTTTATAGTGATAAAGTGTATATTTTTGTGTGAAGTTTCTATAAGGTTATTGGAATTCAGGGGTTTTTTTTCTCGCTGGTGCATTTTTCACACCTGATTCCAACAATTATGTTCAAAAGAAGTTGGTTCTCTACTGCAGGATATTTAAATAGGGGCTGTTGACCACTTTATAATTAAAAATGTTAAAACTACAACTAAAATAAAAGATTGTTTTTTATAGGTTTTTATTTGTGTGATACTGGGGTCAAGAAGCAAACCCTCCTAATAAGTTGATACTTAGTATTTAAAATGTCGAGGCTTGAAGTTTGGATTGCTTAGTAAAGTCCAGATTAGGTAATGTAGGCTGTCAGCCTATCAGATTGGCCAGGACTCGCCTTGCATCAATGTTAGGGCAGATGGTGAAGTGACAGCCAGGAAGATGAACCTATGAGGAAGGATTTAATTATTTAGACCAATCAGAAGGTGGGAAACTATTCTCACCTGATGTAACCCCCTCCAAGGCTATAAAAGGGGGTGGTCGCAGGGTAGGTGTTTTGGCTAAGTTAGTGAGGGGGTGTAGAGGACCCTCATTACAACTCCCCCAAATTTTTCCCCAGGTTCAGAGTTACCCTGATACTAGCAATAGGGAGATTCAGCTGAGGATTTGGGGTAATAGTTTACCCCAATTAGCAGGGTTCCAGTGAGAATCAACCAAGGTTTTTTGGCTGATGTCATTTAATTTGAAACCTGAATCACTCTTAATACAACATAGGACTTGTAATTATCCAACAGAGGTTCCCCACATACTTAGAGCTGAATCCCAAAAAGTCATAGTAGGGGTTGTAGATGGATTCATGGCTAGAGTTGGGAGAGCCATCATGGTCCCAGTGAGCTGAAAGTTGGTGAGTGGTCATGCTTGGTGGCCCCCTGTAATAATCACCAAGAATGTAGATTTTGACATATGCGCCCAGGAGATTTTGATTGCCACGTTGATAACTTGATAGCAATATAGAGGTTGCTACCCAACTAAAATGGTAAGTAAGAAAAACGTAAGATATAAGGAGAAAATCACCTTTATTTACTTGCAGAAACATACTGCAAAATTTTTGTCATAAAAAGGATAAAACTTGCCTCCTGGTGATCTTGCTGCATATGTTACTTATACTTTACCATCTCTCCCGTGGTTTTCCCAGAAGATTCCTTTTAAAGTCCTATTGGCATGCTAGCGCAGTATCCACATGAGGTTGTTCTTAGGCTAACTGGACAATTGCTGTATTGATCCCAGGTATTCATAAAACACTTTTGGTATAGATCATTAATATTTGCTCTTGTTTCTAAAAGGGCCAATCATATATATATGTATATATTTTATTGATCTGAAGTTGGAGTGGACACTCCAAGAAAATTGTAGTTTTCCTATTTTAAACATATAGCTGATATTCCAGCAAGTTGGTGACTTATCAGGGTTTAAATTATCATAACGATAACAGCCCTTGCTGATGCAGCAGCAAGCAAAGAATTTTAGTTTCAATAAAATAAAAATTGGTTGATCTTAGTGTTCACTCAACCAATTATCTGACAATGGTTATAGGTTTGCTAGGATAGCAGTTAGAAATAGAACGTGTTGAGTTAGTCTTATAAAATTACTTGAATGGCCCCTATAACCTTGATGCCTATGGGAATCCAGCTAGCTTATGATCGCTGGTGTTAAAAAACCAGCCATATTTCCACAAATGATTTAGTTGATTTATTTTTGGTCAATGAATATGGCAGTCTCACAAATGAATAAAAACTATATTATTCCCAAGTAGACGCTTGGGTGTGAAAAAGAAAATCCTTTATTAGATGCTTTCCCCTAGTACATAGGGTCATCAAAGGCTAATAGTGGGATTAATTTAAACCTCAGTATAGGTGGGGTATTAAGGCTTAGTCGTTTTAGCAATTTGACCAATCAGCGCTTTATAAATTACTCTCACCTCATTTTGACTTAATCCTATATAATTGGTCCACCGCAGGTAGGATAGAACCATGGGGAAGAGATTTAACGTAGTGCACCCAATCATTCATTTTTAAAAGTATGCTTCTCATGGCTTCTCTCTGCCAGCTTTGGCTAGTTATTGGTAGTTAAAATTCCACCCCTTGTGACCCCCCTCAAGCCTATAAAAGGGGATGGTTTTTTGATAAGAAAAAGCCCTGAATTGGCGCTGGTGCTTGGGCGCCCCTCCAACTCAGGTGGGCATTCTGCCGAGGGTCAGAAGAGACAAGGGTGACTTGATCTGCCCTGGTCAATGGAAAGCGAGGAGTAAAATGATTAATCTGAGTAAAATCGTTTTTCAATAGTCAGGAAAAATTCATATGTACTATTTTAAGACTATTTTTTGCTCAAAAAATTCTTCTCTCAAAACTGAGAGGGCAATTGTCTGACATCACCCCCCTCAATAATGTTGGGGGAGAATAGGGCCATAGGAAGTGGCCATGTACCCAGTTGATGATAATACCCATAGCCAAGGCGTTGAGATTTTAACCAGATGAATTCCTTCTGATAGTATCAAAATTAGGAGTTTCAGTTAGTCGGGCATGATTGCCAGCTAACCTCCTAGTTCAATACTATTTAATTTTATATATTTAATTGAGTTTAGATTTGGCAGAAGCTGAATTTGCTGGTATAATGCCATTTGAATATCATTGTGGGAGTTTCCAGCGGAAAGACAATAAATCTCTTATGAATCATCTGAAAATGGTTCCACCAACCAATTCAGAGCACCGGTTACTCATGCCAATGATGCTCAAAGTTATATTTAGTTATAAATTTATATATGATCAACTGGCGACTTAAGCTGAGGATGGATTGACCTAATTTAATATTTGGTGATCAGATGAGTGAATCTAGAGGGAATTGCTATGAAGTATGAATGAATGAAGTTTAAATTCTGATAGAGTTCTGGCATCAATGTGGCTGATGGGTTTCCAGTATTGATTGGCCAAATAGTACTTGGGTGCAGTAGCCCCAAAAATAGTATAAATAGTCATTCATTCCCTCCTAATAAACATCTCTCATTTTCCCATCTTTCCTTTTTGTTTGAAGTAGCTTAGAGCAACTAGAGTGGGGAAGGTGGGACAGGAGATCCATAATAGGCACAGGTGATCATGCCTAGAGTGGCCGTTGCTGCCAGCTCCCATGCCTTCTCCCTATGAGGAACTGGTGGGAACCTGGCCAGCTGGCCATCAATGGCAGATGCTGCATAGCTTCCGACCTTGTGGGGTGCAGCGCTGGAGTGCCATAGCCACCCAAGAAGGGGGATGGACTCTCTGGGGAATTCCCAGATGGGTTGGTGATGAGTTGCGAGGGTGGGGCAGCGCGTAAGTGCCTGAGCTGCCCAGGAAGGGGGCAGGACTTGCTGGGGCACATGCTGAGGACACCTGGGGCTAAGGCAAAGCTGTTGGTGGTTGGTTGGTGGGTTGGACGCAGACTTGTAGGGGTTGGTACGCCAATGAAGGTGAAACGGCAAAGGGCCAACTAGCCTTCATACTGGTTGGCCTGGCACACTAGTGGAGCCCATAGTCGATTTTACAACATAAGGATTTGATAGAATACTCAGCACCTCTCTTGTAGGTGATGACAAAAGGGCCTTCCCAGATTGACCCAAGCTTACCACTTCTAGGAGTGATGAGTTTATGATAATACAGAACCAGTTAAGACACTTAAAAGGAAGGCAGGGGGGTCTGGAGCTCAATAGCAGCCTTCCCTTCTTTAGTCACTGTTTTAGCTAGATTGGTCATAGCCTCATATTGGAGCTGGATGATGCGCTGAGCCAATATTTTCATGGCTTTCTCAACTCTAGAAGAGAAAACACCTTTAGCTAAGAGGGAAGGTATTCCTGTTTCCCGCCCATACAAGACATGGAATGGAGACAGTTTCAGGGTCTGGTGATAACTAATCCAGTAGGCCATAAGAGCACTGGGTAGGAATTAATCCCAGTGAAGTGGATCAGAAGATGCCATTTTTTGTATAATGGAGACTAAGTTCCATTTGCTCTCTCCACAATCCCGTCAGTAGAGGGATTATACGGAGCCAAGAAGAGTTTTTGGGCTCCCATGGAGGTATCCAGGATTTTGACTACTCTGGAGGTGAAGTTCTTACCATTATTGCAGAGTATTACTTGGGGACAGCCATGAAAAGTAAAAATATTCTGATGTAAAAACGTCAGTGGCCTCAGCCATTTAAGCTGGGAGTTACAGCTTCAATTCACTTAATGAAATAATCAATGTCTACTAGGAAATATTGGTTTCCACTAGTAGTCTGTGGGAGGGGACCTACCACATCTAGGCTGATGGTATGAAAAGGTTGTTGGGGGGTAGTTGGTTGATATTGGTCCCTAGTATTAAAACTAGACTGCTTCTTACAAGTGAGTCAGGCTTCCAAAACTTTAAAAATAGTTTCCATGATTCCTTCCTAATGATACCGATCCTTAATCCACTCATGGGTTTTCTTTGCTCCACCATAACCTAGGGTAGAGTGAGCTTCCAGGACAGCAGGCAAACGTTCTGAGGGCTGAAGGCAAGGAAGCCACTTTTCCCCCACCTGCTTATACAGCTTCCTGCTCTCCACTTTGGTGTTGCAGGCTGCCAGGCTAACATTTTCTGGACAGGCTCATCCTCATCCTCCCAGTCATTGGGGGTCATTAAGAGGTCATATAACCTCTCCAACTCACTACTATCCAGATATAGGACTGGCAGCTGAGTTAGTCCATCAACATTCATGTGATGGGTTCCAGAAAGGTGTTCAATCTTCATGCCATAATGCTGGAGCTTTAGAGCCCAGCGGGATAACCAGCCAGTAGGATCCTTCAGGTTCTGTAACCATTTCAAAGAAGCGTGGTCTGTAACCACAGTGAAGGTAGTACCATACAGGAAAGGGCGGTAGTGCTTCACAGATAACAAAACGGCAAGGCACTCCTTCTCCATGATGCTGTAGTTGCGTTCCATCTTTGACAGCGTCTTACTGAAATAGGATACAGGATTATCTACACCGTTTTCATCCAATTGGGCTAAGATAGCCCCAATGGCATAGTCTGAGGCGTAGTTAAACAATATAAGGTTTACCATAATCTGGGTGCCATAGGATAGGACGTTGTTGTAGCATTTGTTTAAGCGTCTCAAAAGCTGCCTTTTGTTCAGCACCCCAATGAAAAGGGTTGTTCCTAGTCAGTAGGCGGACGAGGGGCTCACTGAGTTAGGCGAACTTAGGAATAAACTGATGATAATGTCATCATCCCTAGAAATACCTGAATATCCCATAAATTTTTAGGGGAGGGGAATTTTCGAGATTACTTCAACCTTATCCTGTATAGGTTGGATTCCTTCATGAGATATGGCGTGTCACAAAAATCTAATTTCTTCTGGAAAAAGGTACACTTGGAGGGGTTTACCTTAATAATTGACTCACATAAGTGTTGAAACACCTCCTTAAAATGAGTAAGATGTTCAGTGAAGGTCTTGGAGAACACTGTGATGTCATCAAGATAGATGAT